>JAQIWT010000545.1:0-18413 GCA_034696485.1 Isohypsibius dastychi
AGTCTGATTGATTTGGTGGGTGTCCTACGGAATTCTGCTGCGTTTGGTGTCCTACGGAATACCGTGGAATGCTCGTAGGCAATTTGGCAATTTCGAGTTTTTTTGTCGATTTTCTCACATTGCGAATGTTTGAAATATGTCCACGGTTTTGAAAATTTCAGGAATTTGAGAGTTCAGATTTGATAATACGTTAGTTAGTAGTTTTACATGGTTTAATACAGCCTTTTTAAATGTTTATGAAAATTCATTGAACACGGTATTGCAGCGCTCTCGAGCATGGCCGCCACCAATCCTGTCCAAGCTTTCACAGAAGCTATTCTTCGGGCTGACGCAGCATTGGCATCCCGTTTGGGAATGCCCCTCAAAACCAAGCTTGCCATGACATACGACGACCGCGATTCACAACAACAACAAACGGTTCCCTCTCCGTTCGCCATCACAGCGCCTCAGTTCACAAAAGTGGATATCCAAGACCTAGATTCCGCAATCATTCACTCCTTCACCGTCGAAATCGGTCAGCGAGGCCCACTGACAGCAGAGCAGTTCACAGCTCTCAAACGTTTTGTCACAGCAGTCATCCGTTGGGTCTCCGTCAAACCTTCGACTTTGGCAGGGCTCCAGCGTTTAAACTACGAGCTCCAGAGAAGACCATCCATAACTGGAGCTGAAATTGTTTTAATCTTGGAGAGTGGCGGGCTAAGGAAAAGTCAGGGTGAGATAGAATGGCACAACTGTCGAAGCACCACTCCAAACCGCAGAGGATACCCCTGTGGACTCTGGCAGGTGTTCCACACTATGACGGTTCGAGCTTACGAGGAATCCGATACCGACCCACAAACCAGGAATGCATTTGGACCAGAAGCAGAAGGGTCATTGACAGCCATCGTGGGATACATCCAGCATTTCTTTGCATGCGGTGAATGTTCGAGAAATTTCATGAAAGGAGTACAGAAAATTCGCGGGGCACAGACTGGTCAAGCTTACATGTCAAATATGGATGCTGTGCTGTTCATGTGGCGTTCGCACAATACTGCCAACAAGTTTTTAGCTGGGGACCAAACGGAGGACCCATCGTACCCAAAAGTGCAGTTCCCCACCCCTGCACAATGTTCTGCATGTAGAATCAGCCAGCACGGAACAAGTGAAGCCTCTGCAATCGACTGGGACCAGGAAAATGTCGTGGAATTTCTGAGACGGTTCTATGGAGCTGGTGATGCTGACCCTGTAGATCTTCTTGGGTGAAACCGTCAGAAATTTGGTTAGTCCTTTAGATTTTGAGATGTTGATGAAATTTGCTTTTATGATATTTGCTTTTAATTATTCCTCAATTAATTTTTGAGGAATTTTGAAACATGAAATATTCGAAGTACCGTTTTTTTCCCGATAAAGAATGGAACCCGTTTATGTTTGGCATGTTTTAGGCCACCAGATAAAGCTTCGATCAATCACTTTGCCAAAACATCTTAGAGCAGGTTGAAATGAGGAATCTCGCTGCATTTCCGAACGCGCGTAAAATGTTGCCGTATGATTGTGATACGTACAGCAGGCAGCTGCATTGTTGACTTTTTGGTTTTATGATCACGCAAGTGCCGTGACACTCAGACATGTCCGGCGATCAATATGCCGTTTAACGTTTAATTCGTCCAACCTTCCGCCGTAAAACATGCGGGCAAGTTCATTGTTCTCCATCAAGCGCCAAAATGGACCTGCGGCAATTGGTGCTCTTAATCGACCGCAGTCGAAGACACACCAGTGCAAGGGGTTCAGTTGCCACCTCTCTGGACGAACCACACAAGGGGGCGATGGTTGAGTCAAACCAACCTCCGCCTTCATCTGGTAATAAGCTGTTGTGAATCCGGTTTTGCGAAATTCATACCGTGTCTGAAGACGCAGTTTATCATTTAATAACAAGCCTTCTCGAGAAGTTTGATACCACCTGACAAGTGAGCAACTGTTTACAAATCAGATTTGCTAAAATGAAACGGACAGCGACCCGCGCCAATTCATCTCCCGCTGGACATCCGGAACCTGACTCCTCCTCAGGAACCGATTTCGACCACAGAATTCCCAGTCGCATTCGTCCACCCGCATCAACAGCTGAAGAGAAAAGAAAGTCGTTCAGGCAGAACAGCGCAGTTTCCAGCGAGAAACGAACGGAATTCCAGCTGGCGCAGTTGAAGGCGTTGAATGTGGAACTGCAAGCTAAACTTCGCCAGAAAACTTCCGAAAACAGTCACCTACAACTTGAACTGTCCAAAGTCAAGGCGGAAAGCACTCGTGAAGTACGACAGGCGACACTGCTGCAAAAGAAAGCGACGGAGCAAATGGCTCGCATGCTGAAACACGCGGAGGATGTCATCAAGGAAAAAGAGAGAATCATCAGGAATCAACAGGAGAATTTGGGGAGAATGAGCAAGTCTGGCACGACACGAGCCAACTCATTCAATGGATCGAATACGAGGAAACAGTTCTCCGAATCGAATAAACCAATGCCGCGATCAAATTCCTTGAGGAATCCACCCTCCTTCACAATAGCTTCCAATTCCCCAAAGAATCTCCAAACTGTTCCTGTAAGTTGATGATGATAGGATTGAGTTGTTTTGAACGCAAAAAAATCCATATTCCCTGGGTGGTATGTAGGGGGATGGGAATAAATTTCGGTCATTTTTATGGGATCCAGTGGGGCAGACTTCATTGATTGTTTTCGTGTGTTTTTTTGAGCGGGTAAATAACTCTTAGAAATGAATGATATCCCAGCTTGTCTGATCGTTGATCGTTTGGATTATTATTCCACGGCGCTATTAGCGGCCTTAAGATAAATCGCTGACACTTCGGACGAAGGATTATTACCTTAAAGCTGTTTCACTTCCGGTTGGTCAGTGTTTTCCAAACAATTTCGCATGAAACGCTATTTGGTAAGAAACTGTATAACCATATTGTAAATTTTCGCTGGAGCATCAAGTTTTTTTCTCGACTTTATAGCTTTGACTGTTAAGCCCGATACTACGTGAAATTTCGAGCTGCGATTACACGGAACTGCTTTACGAATTAGCACTTAGTCTGGAATTCACAGCTTCGTTGTGTTTGTCTTCTGTCATTGCTGGTTACACAATTTAATATACAATGCAATATTTCTTACTCTATGTAGTATTCAGAGGTCACCAGAATTACTTTGGTGTAAAATCAGTTAGACCTGATGGATGGACAGCTCACAAGTCAGATAAATAGTCATTTCGTATCTTATTAAATCGCTTGTCCTACTTTGAGCCAACATAGAACATAGAACAATGGAAACATATTTTTTGATTTCCTTTGAAGTCGTATTGAAAGTTAAGTTCGGTGGTGGGTGTATCATTTTCTTCTTTGAAAAAAATTGAAATATTCGGTGATGAACTTTCAAACTCATCGCTTTCGTTCACGAACATCTTGTTGAAAGTTTTACTTCGTTAGATTCGGTTTTGAGAATGGCGATGTAAATGACGGCCTTATGCCAAAGTGATGTCTTCTTGGAAAAAGCGCAGTTTTTCGCCCAAGTGACTTGCTGAATATTAAGTAGTGTCGAATTGCAAGGACGGATACACTTGAAAGGACTGTTAATTCGATCGCTTGGACAAGATGGGATAAAAAACACTAATGTTAAGGACATCCCATTTCCATTCATATCCCCCAAAAGAGCGCTTTATAAACTCGCCTCTTCGAAAATGGAACCCACTTGTCAATATGGATTTTTATTGCCTCACACTCGTAAACAACCAAATTTTTGAACCGCTTTTTCTCTCTCATTTTTTTCAAGGTTATGAATGTGAAATTCAATGTTTCAGGAAATTCAACATCAGGAATATTTATCAAGGCAGTCTTCTACCGGAAGTTATATCTTGAATCTGTCACAGAAAAGCGCCGTTTTGAGGCGGAAAGATAACGACGAGGATGATAAATATCTTCTTTCCCCTCAGGTGAGTTCCCGTTATCGGATCCGTTGTATTTGTACGTACCGTAGTATAATACGCAAGCTGTTATCTGTTAGTCCCCGTGCATGGTTCCACATTTTATTTAAACTGAAATTTCGGAGTTTCAAAGAATGCGGATGGTTCAATAAGATTTGAAATCAAAACCCGGTCTGTTTATCCAGAAACTTGCTAATCCGGTATCACGGCAGTGAGTGCCTTCTTTGTACGACCAGTTTTGAATTCCAGGGGTCTCCGAATTTGTTATTGGAGAACTCCTCTCGAATATCTGAAAATGTCAAGATAACCGGCGTGTAATATTTTGAAGAGTTGCTCATCGTGGCGTGCGACAGCTAGCAGGTCAAAAACTTGAGCCGACTGGTTTATGCACTGTTTTTAGCTATGTCTGCAGCTAACTACTGAAGTCAGTCAGTCAATCATAATTCAGAAGAGATGTTTTTAAGTTCGTTCAGTAATGTCCAAATACCCGCCTCACACTACCCAAATTCTACCAGAACACTAAGTTCCTCGTGGTAGGATATCAAGCAAGCCTGGCTGAAGTTCAGCTAACGTAGGTTTTTGTTCAGTGCTTTTGTCAACATGATCAGTCATAGCCGTACATGGTCTTTACATCGTTAAATCAGCGAAGTGGGAAATGATTCCCAGTCCACACAGGAAGTTGAAATGAATCGTCAAAATTTGTAATTCCTTTATATAGTTTTATCACTGACCATAGGTATTTCGTGCTAGTTTCGTGTACCGTTTTATCGCTCTGTGTTAACACGGCCTCACGCCTTTTCTTTTCAGAATTCGCTGAAATCTACCCGAAGCCCCTTGAAACCGCTCCGAAGTCGGTGAGCGTCAGAGTGACCACACCTGCTCAAGTCCCATGATCTCATATTTTGGTTATATTCTGCATCTACGCTCATTTTCTGCCACATGTGATATTTGGAATTGATATTAATTATCCCATGTGATGAATGGAATCACCAAGAAGCTCCAGCACGTTTTCAGTCCACAAGCATGGCAGCAGCTGATCGCCTTACGCGCTCAGATTGAGGAGCTTAATACCGCACCGGAAGTACGTACGTGTTTTCCAGAACTCAGCTGGATCAAAACTTCAATATTGGATTTTTTCCAGGAAGTCACGCTCAAGAAACAGTCTAATCTAGACCATCGTTTTATTCACGTACCGCCACCGATGCGCTTATCAGAAGCGGAACCGGAAGAGTTTTCGGTGAGTTCTCTAGTTCTTTTGTTCTTGTAGCAAATCGCAGACAAAACAACAAAACAGCGCCATCTATGTTTATTTTCAATTGCCTCCTCCAGCATGATCCACTCAGTAGACCGGAAGTCATCAATTAGTATGCTCGTCGTAATGCGTGTGTTTTCATTTATGATGGATGATCCCGGAAGCCGTTGACATGGGCGATACAGAAATAGTCGTCCATTGATCAATCGTGAAACAATATCATTTTGCGTCATCGGCATTACGCGCGCATACGTTTACCATCAGAAGGGAATCGATTACGCTGTGTGACCTTTTTCCCTCCTTAGAATATCTGCTCGTCATTTCCAGATGCATTCTCGATATGTTTTTCAGTGAGTGGCGTGGCGTTGTTCCAGATATGTTCCCACTGCATTATGCATGCCAAACATACGAGCTCGAGAGGATTTCTATCCCAGACAGAGCCGTTCGCTTTTTCTCCTCTTCTCAAACTGGGATAGAGCGTGGCAGGGAGAGACGAGACGAGACGCGCCGTTCGGAAACCAGTGAGATTTATCGATCCAGCTCTCTCGATTCTGACGGAATGGGGAAGCGTATTCCTGTTCCTTATCCTAGCTCAACCACCTTCCCCTAGCTCTCCGTCATCTTACATTCAGTTGGTCAAAACTATCTTATTCCAAACTTTTTCTGATTTCCCCACATTCGCGAACTAAACTCGCTGTTAAATCTCGGAATTCTAACGGATGCTCAATTGACAAAATTCGCTGACTTCATTGCTCGTTCGGAATTATTACCCGTTGGATTACGTGTTCATCTCAACATTATTCATTGAGACTTGTGTTCGGTGAGTTCTTGTCGAATGTTGGCCCGGTCTGACTCGGAAAGTTGTGGATATGTTAAATAGTGTCTTAACTAAATGGCAAATTCGCACTCAATCTGGATCATTGCAAAAGCTCGCTTCAATTCAGACCGTCTCTCTTTTGCTGCTTTTAATCGTTTGTCCTCCCTTTCACCTTCTCCACCCCTCTTAACGTCCTCATCACAGCTGCAGGCACATTTTACGGAAACACAAGCACGACGGACTTCCCGTAGTCTGAGGTCCCGTTTCTTATCATATGAATAAAAATGTCGTTTGCGACAACCATTTTCGTCACTTTTCCCGCCGAGGCTCTCTTCAGCGCTGTCAATAGTTCAGTCCCCCGTTTCCGGCCAAAGCTTCCCGAAATGGAATAAATTTGACGAGTCGACAGAAATGACGAACATTTGTGCTTCTAAATTTTTGATTCGGGTTCCTCAGAACACTGAGTTCTTCGCTCGGAAAAACCAGTTTTCATTCCGAAGTTTTGATTTCAAACTATTTAGTAAAGCCGTCTGAGACGGTTTTAGAACTGACCTCGCGACTGAAGCTCTCGGTTTGCCAGGGGACCCAGCTACTTGATCGAGCAATATTTTGAAGACCTGGAAATTTTAAAAACCCAGTTCAGCGAAGGGTTCTGGCCTGTCAAGCTGAAACAACGAGTGAACAAACGACTTGTTTTTTTACAAGGATGCAGAGTTTCAGGGAAAACCTATTGTTTTTTCAGTGGGTTCTCAGGATTTCGTGCAAGGCTTTCGAATCCGTTGTTGCGAATGTCGGTTATATTTGTGAAACTCAGCTCAGCTGAATGAAAATGAGTGCTGTGGTGTTGTATCTCGAGGAATGTTTGCCCGGAACAATCGCAGCTAATCCAAGAAGCGACGTCACTTTTGGGGGGTTGGCATTTGGACGAATTTGTTGACCAACTGTCGAGAAATACACAAAAAGAACTTGTCCGAATAAATTTGACTTGTCTCAAGCGCTGAGCGTTAAAGCTAGGGAATGGAGAAGAAGAAGAAGGAAGAAGGAGAAAAGAGGCTAAAAGGCTTTTCTTCCTCTCTCACGGTCTGTTTTGTGTTTGCAGAAATCCGAGTATCGCAAGTTACTAGCGTTGAATAAGGAGCTCTTTAAAGAGACTGATGAACTTCGGAGCCATCTCCTGGAACATCAACATGTAAGTTGTAAAGAAAGAAAAACTGCTTCCTTTGATCTCTGGACTTTTCAACAAGAGAAGAGGGAACCACGGGGTTTTGGTTGAAAATAAAAATGGATTTTTCTGCTTCTTTTCTACTCGTTTTTCGATTCGTGAATACAATTCAGAGCGCTGTCATTATGGGAATATATTACATAAGTGGACTGACGGGAAAGGGAGAAGAGGGATGGATACAGATAACGAGTCGCTTTTGGCTCCTGGAAAGAACATGTTTGGTGTCGGCAAATATTTTACACGCTTGATGCCACATGTTTGTAGATAGCGTGCATCACTAGAGTTTTTCCATGATGTATAGGCGTTTTCATTGAGATGGATGTTGCTGAGCTCAGCAGTCGCCATCTCCCACTTTCAGCTCACTTGCTTCACGCTATTCGACACTCATCATTGGAATTATGGGTTTGACTCGTCATAAAAGGAACGAATTAGTCAGCCTCAACCCCAGGTTTAAATTTAAGATTAGATTGGGCCGGTGAAGGCGATTAAAAATTAATCAACGGAAATCTCACTCTGACGGGCGTTCTTTGTTCTGATATTTTAATATTTCCAAGAGATTCTTGTTTTGTTATATATTTCGCTGAGATGATGTGGTTGGGCAAAAATAGAAACATGACTTAGTATCGAGTTACCAGGAAATTATGAGCGAGGAGGAATTAAATGGGAGTTGAGTACTGCTTCGGTTCGGGTCGGCCATTTTAAGGCAAAAGAGACGGAGAGACCGAGACTGGAGTTGTCAACGAGTGAGAATAAGTTGATTTGATTGGTTGGGGGTGCAAGCATTGACCTTTTGGGAAAGCAATTAAGAGCCACGCAAGAACAGATGAAGGTGTCGTACACGATATTCGTTGAAGGGAGCGATCTAAAAATAATGTTAGACAGCTGCTACTTTGGAGACTTGCAACTAGGCTCCTCGTCGATGTGGTTCGCTGACGCAGTCAAAGGCTTTTGGGAGCACGGGAGAAAATGATTTAAATTGCTGGTGGCACGAGGCTCTTTCTTTTTTTCTTTCGGGAATTAATTGATTGACCGACATGCGCAAGTGAAACATCACCCCCCCCCCCCCCCCTCCCCACCATCAGGATTTTTACCCTTTCAAGGTACCGCAAAATTATTTTGTGAACCCCCCCCCATTCTTTTTGGACGTACAAGAATACTTTCAAAATGACCGAGCATTTTGCAGTTTCTAAAAAGTGGTAGAAGAAGCGGGGTTCAAAGTCGTGGGGGGGGGGGGGGGCTGTGAGTGCAAGCGTTCATTTAAAATTTAGGAAAATGGTGGAAGACCGTTTTTTGGTGGGTACATTGGCCTCAGGGGAGAAGTGGCCGTAATTGACTTGAATAATGGCGATCAGAATTAATCTATTTGATTTTGCCACCAAAGTGATACTTTCCAAATGAAACAAAAGAATTTCCGGCGTAATCAATCCTGTTTGCAATTATATGTTTGCTCTCGAGTGCCGATCCACATTCCACACGAGACGAGGATGATGTGGATGATGATTGACTGGGTGATGTTGAATGAGTTTGGCGGACCTTTTTTCCTCTCTTCCTCTCACTCACCGCAGAAAAAAATCCTTCGCCTTTCGGGAATGCGGCGTATTTTTCTTTCCTCCAGCTAGGATCGATAGAGTCCTCAGCCGGGCTGCGTATAACCGGGAATACGATACACTAGTCCAGGATTTTCACTCTTGCCGTTAAAAGAATTTTTTCCGTCGAAATCGATTCATATTCTGCATTTCTTATTGATTTATCAAGTGCAAATAAAATGAAAACTTCCTAGCATCAGATCCGGTTTAACTCTGGAGTTTTGTTCGTGGTTGAGTTTTCCCGGAAAATATGTTCCATAATATAAGAATTGAATCGTAAAAATTAAGAGAGTAAATAAAATAAGCGCCTACAAGCTTATCAAGTACATCTCCCCCGTGCAAGTCCGTCCTGTCTGCCCTGCCGGAACATGCTTTCTATTCCCAGAAGAGTGCTGTGCAACCCATTCTATGTCGAACAGATCGATTAGGAATAGAAAGATCCTTTGCCTTTATTCCGCTTCTTTCAAATCCATATGTGCCTAACCCGGGAAGTCATGTCTTTTTAAAATGAAACAGCCAAAGTTGAACGCATGAAACCTCCTAAAATTTTGACGAAGCGTTTAATTTTGTTTTGTTTCAAATTTGACTGACTCCAAAAACGGGTCAAAATTTTGATTAATTTAACTTACAGACGGTTTATTGAAAGATCAACTTTGCATTTCTTATTGTTTAACCCGAATAGCATTTTTTAGGCTTTTTCTTTTTGTAGGTTATAGATGAGATTTGCGTATTGAAGAGAGCGGTGTTGAGTTTGTCACTCACTTGCCAGTCAATCAAAAGTGAGCGTGATGAATATTGGGGAAAAGCCGGCAACCTGGATCCGCTAAACAAGGTAATTCTCATTTTGTACATGGGTGATGACATGTTATGCATGTGTGCTGGCGTTGCATTTTTACATCCCATCTTCTCTTCTCATACTCGGACCATTTTTGCAGTGCATGCGTGAGGCCGCTGAAAAGCGGAAAGAACTTGAACGCGAGTATCAGGAGACACAAAGTCTTCTCAAGGAAAAGGAAGCGGAGATCACTCAGCTACAAAAAGTACGTTTTCCGGCCATCCCAACTCGTCTCTCGTAATGCAGTACTGAACCCAGTCATGAATCAATAAATAATTCTCTTTTAAATTCATGATTATTATCGTGCTAAAAATAAAAACCTATTGCAAAAGCTGGACCACAAAACACTGCGTTCGACGTTTTGCGATCCATCGTTAGACTGGTTTTCGAAGTTTTTATCGTGTTTCATCTTCTGCCGTTTTTTTGTCATTTTGAAAACTTACAAAAATCTTACTGAAATTCTGTACTCTAATAACTGGATAAACTGAAGTCATCAGTTTTTAATCTAATGTTTGCTCTTTTCAGTATGAAGCCATCGGGAAGAAGAAAAGTAAAGAAGAAACCGATGTTCTTCAGGTGAGTTGCTTTTGCTGGATTCCCCAAAATTATTTCGAGAGGGAGAAAGAAGCTCTGTGTTTTTTGGAACACGCAATTTCATTTTATCAAAACGGAGATTTTTTCTCAGTACATTCTGGTGGAATGATTGTTACTGATGAAGAAACAACGGGAGAAACTGAAATATCCTTTGTGATTAGGCTCAATCTCAGATGCGCGAACTGAAAAAACTCGGTGAGCTGCAGTCTGTCAAAATGGAAGAAATTGGCCTTGAATTGGATTCACTTCAACGTCGAGCTCGCACAAAGTCCGTCGCAACTGTCACTTCATCTGAAGTGCAAACTTCCCCCGAATCCGGAACGTCCACCCCGGATTCGTCACTTGGCCATCATAGCGGGAGTGTCCGGTTGGTCAACGGTGATGTGGGCGGGTCTAAACAGCAGACGACCACCAAATCGCGGATGGTCAACCATAAGAACGACTCCGGGCTTGGTAAGATTGGTTAATGACAATTATTCTAATCCGCGTTTGGATAAAGTTTTGTTTAAATTGTTTTTGTTTAAATTCTTTAATCTTCACCCTGTTTTGTTATTTATTTATTTTAGTTGAAATAAGAACAAAACTGAATTTCTGAAAACTCGACCGTTAAAGTATCGTTTAAATTTGCAGTTTCACTGTTCCATTCTGAACTGCGTGACGATCGAATTCCCAAAAGTTCATTCTTTTCCCCAAAAGTTCCTTCAGAGCATTTGAACCAATAACTGTAATTAAAAATTCTGCTCAGTCATGGTACATATTTCTTCAGGAGTCATTTCAGTTCCCCGAATTCAACTGATCGGTTTGGTTATACGTATGATTAAACTGATCAGTAAGCACTAACATTGATATTGCAATTTCATTTTTCCGCGCTCGTATCTCATAATTTGCGCATCTTGTAACCACGAACGTCGATGATAATGGAGGAGTGACTGTGTGCTTTTTAGCAGGTTCCAGTTTGGATGAGTCCATCTCATCACGCAAATCCGATCACATTACCGCCACCAGGTAATAAAACATGTCTGATTGCTCTTACCGTTCGCTCGCCTTCAAAATCCGTCGTCGGAAATTATCGATCTCCAGACCGCACTGTGAAAATATTGTTTTTCCTGAAAATTGATTTGTCCACTTGATTCACATTTTCCATCGATGGGAATCTTTTCATAACAAACCCATTGTCTTCTTCCAGACCCCGCCATCACCTGGCGCACCATCCTCTCGCGGAAAGTGTCTCGGACCGAACATCGGAGAAGAGCAGTGTATCCGTGTTCCAAACGCGTTTCGCTTACATCCCGGCCAAGCATTCGCCAAACGATGCCACTCTCGATCAGGAGCTGGAGCTCAAGAAGGGCGAATTTGTGATTGTTTATGGTGATATGGATGAAGATGGCTTTTATGAGGGTGAGACGTTGGATGGGCGCCGGGGCTATATCCCCAGTAATCTCGTCGAACGCCTGCCTCAACACGAGCTGACGGACTTTTACGCCAGTTATCCCAATAATCCCGCCACGTCTTCTTCCGCGTCAGTGCCCACTTCCGGTCAGCCTGTGCGTTTTCACCGTCGGAATGATGTCATTAAGCAGCCGGAAATGCCCTTGACATCGGTTCGGCCGTCGGATTTCTCGCAGAAGCTGTCATCGTATTTGGGCGGGAAACGCGACGGGGTGGGTAATGAAGACCCGGGAATACCGGCGCCGAGGAATCTGGTGACGGAGCGACAAATGCATAAAAGTATTATGATCGGCTGGCAGCCGGCTGCTGCGCCGGCGGATCTGGTTGAGTCGTACAATATTTATGTGGATGGATATCTGCGGACCAGTGTACGAGCTAACGAACGGTGTCGTGCCTTAATCGAAGGGATCGATCTGAATGTGTGCCATCGAATTAGCATTCGCAGTTGCATAGGTGAGAAAAGCACACTATAAGTGATGTTGGTAACGATTCAACGTGGCTCCACAGCTGAATGACAATTTGAGTTTTACATTGCGTAATGTTTAAAATTTTATGCTGGAACCAAAGTTTTGTTCGATTTGAGTTTGTAGCAGTGTGATGTGTCAAGCGTGTTAGCATTTGCCGATAACCTGCATGCTCAGATTTTCTCCGAGTGTGTCATGTAGATAGAATTCGGTTATAACGGAGCTGAGTTTTGATTTAAGATTCTGGGTGAAGTATGGGATACATGGGCATCAGTTGACGCCATTCAGCTGTACATCGGTCACTATTGGGTCCGGTTAGTGTTACAGTTTCGAATGGTATTACAGGAATGGTTAATTTGGACCATTTTCAGTGAGCCGTGTTTACGACTCGAATATATTGGGCCAGTATACAGTAGAGAGCAATGAAGCCTATTTGTCGCGTGAAATACAACTTCGTCAGCAAAGTTTCCGAACTCTGGACAGATTGCCGTTGCATTGGTGTCAGCAGAAGAAATTTTGAATAGATTAAAAAAATTCTATTTGCCTTACCAAACTTATTTGTTTTTGACATTTCGGGTCGCGCGTGTACAGCACACGTATATACGGTAAACGATGTAGAAAAGCGGTTCAAACAATGTAGTCGATTACTGTACATTTCTACAGCCAACCGCCAGTAGAGCATGTGACAATACAATAGCTATTGGGTTTTGAGGCAATAGCTATTGCACTTTGAGGCAATACCTATTGGATAAGCGATTTTGTAGGCAATAGGTAATTGCTAAGAAAAACGGTTTCCCAGCTCCAGAAAACATCAAATAAAGCTCCAACTTACTTCTCGTATTTCAGAGAACAAAATCTTCCACAAAAAATCAAGAAAAAGGAAAAATTCCTGTCACCAAAAATTCGATTTTAAAAAATATTCGACCAAAAATTCGACCGTTCACTATTTGGTAAACCCCTTCACTTGAATGTTTTTTTTTTCTTCGTTCACAGATGTTTTTTTCTTCGTTCACTTGTGTTTGATGAGCTTCCCAAAGCATTTTTCTTAGCAATTACCTATTGCCTACAAAATCGCTTATCCAATAGGTATTGCCTCAAAGCGCAATAGCTATTGCCTCAAAACCCAATAGCTATTGTATTGTAACATGCTCTAACCGCCAGTGTGTCCACATAACGGCTTCTCCGAAGTTCGAAACTTTAGAACGTAAATTTGTCCCAAAACTTTTTCCGTATTGCTTCAGCGCCCCTACTCATCCCATTTTCGGAATCCAACCTAAGTGACAAATTGTCAAAGCTGTTTTTTCTTAAGTGTTTTTATTTTATCGTAGGATCTGGAAAAGAGTCAATGGATGCGCTGTGTACGATAATGGTCGGCAAGAACTGTCCCACAATTCCGGACGACCAAAAGATCATCAATCTGACATCCAACTCCGCCACCATCACCTGGCGTCCAGCTAACAGTAGTTTCCAGCACTGCATCTTCCTGAACGACAAAGAATACGCCACAGCGCCCGCATCGCACACCCGCTTCACGATCCCCGAGCTGACCCCCTCAACAGTCTATCGAGTCCGTGTTGTCCCCGTCACCCCCAACTCGACGCTGGCATATTCCAGTTACGCGGTGGCCTTTCCGGAGCTGCAGTTCAAAACCCTCCCTGATAATGTCCCCGATCCACCGGAAGCGCTGCAACTGGAAAGTGGTCCACAAGATGGCACGCTGTTGCTGTCATGGACGCCGGTGGTCGCCCAACCTAACTGTGATGTAACGGGATATGCGGTGTACGCTGATGGGCAGAAAGTCCAGCAGATTGATAGTCCGACTGGTGATCATACTGTGCTGGATATCACTCGCTTTCCTCCGCCATTGCCTAGGAATCTCTCTGTGCGGACTATCTCTTCGAAAGCGCAGAGTCGAGATTCACCCTTCTTGACAATCTCTGAGGAAGTTCTTCTGGGTAAGTCTCACTGAAAATCAGAAAGTCCGTGCATGCGCACCGCGGTACACTGTGCACCCTTGGTGACTTTCCAAGTAAATTTGTCAGCTCTGCAGTTGTAAAAGGTAAACTGATTTCGTTGTACGCACAGAAAGTCTCAGCGCTGCGAATGTATACTGCTGATGTACCTTTAGTTCATTTTGAAATTCACTCACATTTACTCCAGCTTAAGATTACAGGTACATGCTGACACGAGGAAAGCTCCCTTTCAATACACCTCTTTTCCAAAATTCTACAAGGTCCAAGATTTCCAACGAACCGTTTAAACTGAACAATCATTTCTAGACTGTGTCGCATCTACCGTAGGCGCATAGTATCGTTCTTTAAATCGGTATATGGAAGCTGAGGGTTTTTCAGCAAAAAAACTTCTCAGTACTTTTGATTTTTTGTTCAGGCAAATTTGTTAACATTGGATAGTCTGTGTTCCCAAACTGAAACTTTTGTCAAATAGCAGACAGAACTGCTGTCGCGACCTTCTCGATATTGCTGCTACAGTACATTGTTCTTTGTTTTTAGGTCAAATCAAAGCAGTTGCTCAAAGTCAGAACAGTGCGCCTTTCTCTCAGCCTCAACCTCAGAATCTACTTCAATCTCAGAGCATACCAGCAGTGTCCTCAAACCAAATTCAGCAATCGCAGATCCACTCGGCTCCCGGTCCATTCAATCGACAAAATACCGTTACGTTTCGTGAACCCCAAAATCGCCCTCCACTCCAACCCAACATGTCGCGACCTCCGCCCGAATTCTTTATGGGTAACGAAGAGCTCGGAGACATTCCCGAAGAATATCTGGAGGAACAAGATCGGCCTTTTGGACCAAGAATGTCACCATTTCGTGGGAATCTCCGGAATCCGAATAATCCACCGTTTATGCGAGAACCAGATATGCGCGGTCCTGTTCCTCCGTTTGGGTTTGGAAGAGAGATCTCCATGCAAAGGAATATGGCGGAACCGTTCCCGAATCAGCGGTTCGGTGACTTGTCTATGGGGCCGCCATTGGATAGGAGATTCCAGTCCGGAATGCCACCTGGGATGAACAACCGATACAATCGACCAGGTCAGTAAAGATTCGGTCAGATTCAAACCTGGAACGGCGTATGTACCGAATCCGAGCATGGTCGTTGGTTATTTGAAGCGTCGCACAAGAATTAGCCAATAAGTCTCCACCAAACCAGCCTGGGTTTCCGAACATGAAACCGAATTGTCTCGAATATTCACGGTTCGGGAAGAACACCCGAATTATTCAAATCGACTGAAAATAATCGGTAAGGGAACTCGGGAGATCCGGTTTGGGAGACTGGTGTTTAGGTCCGGGGATTTCAATATTTTGGAGGACTCCCCCGAATTTTCTAGCCTTGACTTTTCATTGGCCACTTTTCGTAGTGAGAATTTTCATAGTAGAGCTTCCGTAGTTTAGTATCCTCGTTGTATTTTGAGTTTGGAGACAAGACGTTTCGTAGTTTGCGGTTTCGCGATCATGGTGTTTTGGGGTTTTGAGGTCTTTTGTAGTCTTTTTCATAGCGGGGAAATGTTCAAAATGTCATGGGTATTAATGACGAGTTGTTTCACTAGCAAAACACTTTACCGAGAATCCATAGTACAATGAACCGTCTATTACGAAACTGCTGGCTACGAGTTGTTACGAAAAACAGGAGTGTTGGACAACGAGAGCTCTTGGCTACGAAAGGTAGACACGACGAAAGGTTAATTAGTAAAAATTATTTAACTACGAAACTTCAAGGCTACGAGTAGTCTGCCTACGAAAGTTCGTGGTGCCCTAATTTTACACCATGAAGCCGAAAGCCTTATTCAGAAATGGGCATTTTGATCTGCACGTTCTCAATCAGCACGTAGACAAATGTAATTTGGTGAGAAATCTGTATCAGTGCACCACGTCGGTGTTTCGGGACTGAAAAAGGCACTCCCGAAAGTCGATATTTTGGAAGATTCGAGGGTTTGGAAATGCCCGGCTCCGACCGTAAATAATCGATTTGAAAAGTTCAAGATAAATGTAGAAACTCGGCCTGATTCAGAGCATGTCGCCAGAACTGCTTGAAATGCAAGGCAGACTGGTTTTGTTGAGTGAATATTACCACATTCGAATTAGCTGGTCGTAACCCGGATTCGTTATCATATCATTATATTTTTGATTAATAACGGAATGCTCCTTATACACAAAGATTTCCAAATATAATAATCAAAACTCCGCTATTTAATTATTCAAAACCCTCGCTACTGCTCTAATCTGATATTTCTCTCTCTGTTTCAAGGTCCCAGTAACGCAGGTCCAGATCGTCGCATGGATTTCACGCGCCGTCCGCCTTCCCGTCATGGTGGTGAAATCTTCCCCGGTTCCTACGACGAAGAAGAATATCTCAGCGATCGCGACCGTTATCCCGAAGGCGCCAACTTTTTCTTCCAATCGCGCACTTCCTCTCTCCCGCAAATCGAAATCACCAAAGACGACTCCTTTGAAAGTATGGACTCCCGTCATCGCGCATTCTCCGATCGCGACACCGACCACCGCGGTGGACCCCCACACAACAGAAGTCGTTTTAACAGTCCGCCTAATGACATGAACAATCGAAGACAACGCAGCCAGTCCAGAGACCGCTTAGACGACGGACCTCGGCGACCCGGAAGAGACTTGAATAATTTCGACCATGAATTCCCACTTCCGGGAGAAAGAAGAGGAGGCAACAAGATGAATATGGGTATCAATCGTGTTGGAGACCCAACTCGGATGGGGATGGGTCCTCGAGGACCGACCAACTCAAACTTCCGGAAACCGGATTTAGAACGACCCGGAAGCTCGGCGACGCTCCAGAAAGCCAAGAATAAAGTTTCTAGTGTCTTCAAGGCGATCTTTGATCAAGACGCTCCTCACTCCCCGAATCTGGATGATCAACTGGTAATTTTCTCGTTTTTACAAAAAAGTGACCTTTTTTGCAGAGTTTGGTTTTTTCAGATGCATGGAGAGAAGCCCGTGGATGGATGGTATGGGAACAGTGGGAGACATGGTCCTGGAACGGGGAATATGATAGACGAGCAAAATTCGAGGTCGGGGACGTTGCAGAAAACCAAGCCATCTGCCATGAAGAACTCGACTGGGTCCGCGAGTCAGCAGCAACCAGTGTATCTCCCAACGACGAATTCACGTTCCAGGGGGATGAAAGGACCGGTGAAGAAAATGGTTGCTCTGTACGATTATGACAACAAGCAGTCCAACAATCCGGATCCCGAGGTATGATAACAATTGTCTAGAAATCCACCAATGATTTCTGTCCCACCCCCCAAGGGGGGGGGGGGACCTAGGATCGGGCACCCTATTGCTCAGTGATCGAGGTTGAGGTTGGCCCCATAGACTTAACATAGGGTGACGTCACAAACCACGCCTCCCCCATTGCAAAAACGGTACCAAGCGAGGTTGGGATGTCGAGGTTCAAATTCCTACGCCTACTGCCTAATATTACAAGTAGCCCTACGCATACTGGAACCAATAGTGACGTCATGAAAACAAATGACGTCACAACAAGAAGTGACGTCATGACCGGAAGTGATTTCCACCGGAAGTAACATCCAACCGGAAGTGATTTCCGCCGGAAGTAACATCCAACCGGAAGTGATTTCCGCCGGAAGTAACATCCAACCGGAAGTGATTTCCGCCGGAAGTAACATCCAACCGGAAGTGATTTTTTATTTTTTGTTTGATTTTTGTTCGGAAGTAGATTTCCACCGGAAGTAACATCTGACCAGAGGTGATTATTTTCTGGTTTTTCAGCTTTTTTCAGAATGAACTTCTTATGATTCACCTTACTTTGCTGGTCCTGGAAAACCTTAATTTTGCCAGTACTGTAGAAACATGGGTTTTCTGAATTGTGCTCATGGATTTGGGTGGGACATGATGTAAGAGACGTTAGTCTCTGACATTCAGCAAAACTTCCGTGTTTTTGCTGGTATATTTGGCTAACAGTATGATTATTTTTAGGAGGAACTGTCTTTCCGTGAAGGTGACATAATATGGGTCAGCGGTGAGCCGGATGAGGACGGTTTCTACTCTGGTGAACTCAACGGCAAACCCGGACTTGTCCCATCAAACTTCCTCACCGAAGCTCCAACCACATCGTCCTCAAATACATCCACCAATCCAACCACAACCCGTCCAACCCGAACAGAAGCCCGGTCGGTTTCCCAGACAAGGGAAGACCAAGGTCGCTCATCAAAAGCACCATCAATACGTGAGCCTTCACAAGAACG
>JAQIWT010000546.1:0-18397 GCA_034696485.1 Isohypsibius dastychi
TGAGATTGGCATGCCGTGGGAAGTGGTGGAAAATCAACCGAACAAAGAAATTATGGCTTTAAAAAGAAGAGTAATTCTACAAATTATTTCCCGGGATTTGCATCGCCTGTAACATTTTGTTCACAGTGTGAAGCTTTGGTTGAAGACCACGAAGACGATTTGACCGCTTGGTTTTTCCAACAACAGGAAACACCGATACTGGATTTCTTTTGCAGGAGAAAATATTTGGATGAAGGAGAGACTGGTATGGAGTAGGCGAAAATTGATTCAGTCCTTTATTTCTGGAAATTTTTGAACAGAATGTCTTGACCAGCCGTGGCTACCTTACGGAGAACCATATACCGAAGAGCCGGCAAAAGAAGAGAAAAAGGAAAAGGATGAGCTTTGATGTTGAAAAGATCTGTTATTTCAAAGCAAGATGTCCAGAACTTGATTCAGAAACTCTCAGATGTGCCTTCAGTACCTCTTGTGCTTCTTCTTTTTTATCCGGTCACCAGACGAGTCAAAAGGTTGGTCGTTTGTTTGTCACAAAAATCCAGTGGTGTTCTTTCATCCTGTTAGCAAATGATTATTGGTTTTACGCTCAAAGAATAAAATGCAGTCAGTCAGCTTTCGTTTTCTTTGGAGAATCACCTTATTTTTCGCTTCTACAGAGGCTCCGTGCTCGGCCAGTAATCTGGCGACATCATAGTTAAGAGTTTCGCAAGCGACATGCCTAAATAAAATACAGGTTTGTACGGATCAATGGATCACGCAAATTAATATATTGTACTCACATCGGAGTATTGTCGTATTTATCCAGACTGTTGACGGAAGCACCATTCCGAAGCAGAAATTCGCAAATTTTGACATGGCCGTTTGAAGCAGCTCGATGAAGAGGAGTACTCCCAGAGTCATCTTTTGTGTTTACGGAAGCACCGAGTTCAACAAGCAATTCTGCAATCTAGAACATAAACACAAATCAGAATCTTTCCCGTCCCATGCTTTCTCCAACAATGATTCTCTGATGTTCTCAAATTTTCCGCAAACACTTACGGCGAGTTTATTCTTGGAAGCTGCGTAGTGAATGGGTTGCTGTCCGGTATCATTCTTCTGATTTATATCAGCGCCTTTTGCGACTAAATAGCGAACAATATCCTCCTTTCCCGCTGCCACGCTGATAAGAAGAGGTGTCCATCCGTTCTGTAAAACTCACAAAATTGATCGATAATTCAAAAAGGAGAGCATCGTCTTAATTTCTCCAGTTTTGCACCTTGTCAGGTTCGTCTAGTGGAACGCCGAGATTCACCAAATATTCCACAAATTCTTGATGTCCCCCAGAGCAAGCCCAGTGAATCGCAGCGCGACCGCTCTTCAAAACAGAATTAAATTCGAACGATAGTTCTCAATGGTGATGAATAAATAAATATTTATTTCCTACTTCGTCCAACTTGGTAGCTGCTGATTTGTCCGTCTCGATGAGACGCTTTATTTCCTGGATTTTCCCATCGTAGATGAGCTGACCGAAACTAGGCTCCCATGGCTTTTGACCGGGAAGTGGTTTCATAACATTCGTCATCACTGGAATCAAGAATAAGACGTCAAGAATCACAGATGATCGAAAGATACGTTCGACGTTGAAATAAAGCGAAGAAAATTAAGAGCGCGATCGTGGATCGCGATTCGCGAATCGCGATGAATCAGCAATGTTTTGCTTTTCTTCTGCGGCGTTCGTTCGCTCATTCTTGGGGGGCTTGGGCTCATCCATCCGCCAGCCACTATCAGACTACGAAATCATTATGCAGCAATACGCCACTGATTTCGGTCGATTTTCGGTCGATTTGGACTTTGTGAAGGTCGACGACCTTGAAAGAGTTTCACGCCTACCATCAACTCAACGATTACTTTCTGTGTAATTTAAAGAAGCCGCTACCTTTTTCCTGCATCATCTCGGTTCTGGAAAACCAACAGATATTGAAAGGTAGCTGGAAGATACCAAAAGGTTCTTTCAGCATGTGCATTTCTGAATTTTTTTAGCGAAACAGGATATCTCCCCATCAGTTTACTATTGAATATCTTCGACTCTCATTAGTTATTGGTTCTTTAATCAGTTATTGGTCATTCATTTATCGGATTATATCGCAGTTTTCTCAAACTTCGAAATTTTCGAAATTGCGCAACATTGTCTGATTTCATCATCATTTTGATTGATTACCTGGCTGATTGTTTGAATACATACGTCATTCTGACCTTTCCTGTTTGCCATTACCCCCCCCCCCCCCCCCCTCTTTTCGTTCATTCGGTTACATTTCCTCAATAACTATGTTTTCACCAATACTTCTAAACTAATAACTACGTCAATTTTTCTGATTTCTTCATCAGAATTTCATCATCGACTTGATTGATAGACTGGTGGTAAATGCAAAATTCTGGCTACGTACATACGTTTTAATTTTATTGCTGGTGCACTGTTTTTTTTCAGAAAGTGGGTATTATCGGAAGGGCTTTTCGTGAACGCGTTGACTATGTTTGCTCATTTTTCAGGTGGGACCCATTCATCATCATGTCGTGTTCACAAACTGCTTAAACTTAGATACGAAAATTAAAGCTGATTATCATTAAGGCACATTCGAGCCCCCACGTGGTGGTCTAAGGCCATTTCTTTCATTCGGCTTCCCCGCAAATCTTTCATAAAGGCCCGCTTTCTAGGGATTAAATTAAAAGCATACACGGTCGAAGACGGCATGCGGAGCCTACCAGCTTCGATGCAGTGGCTCCCCCTGTGGGGTGATATGCGACGAACCCCTTGAACCTTGAACCTTGAACCTTTTCGCCGTTTGTTGTTGTTTTCGTATTTCTGTTTTGTTCAGAGCGCAATCGTTACGAAATAGGTCTGTGTGTTCAACATGCCGGTTCTGGGCAGCGAATTCTTCAATCAACCATGCTGCGAGCTGGCAGCTTCTCTTCTCGGAAAAATTCTTGTTCGACAACTGGGAAATGGCGCGCTTCTCAAAGGAAGAATTGTGGAAACTGAAGGTGAGAAAGCAAGTTCATTTCAGAACTGACGAATTGAATTTTGCTTTCTTCGATGTTTTCGTGCAGCGTACCCTGGAGGAACGGATAAAGCATCCCATACGCATAAAGGAAAAACGCCGAGAAATGCGGCGATGTTCGAGAAAGCCGGAACAACATACGTTTACCTTATATACGGAATGTACCATTGTCTAAATTTCAGCGCCAAGGGTACGCACAGCGATGTTTGTTTTACACGACGAACTCAGATTATCACCTGTTTTTTCTAGAACCTGGTGCCGGAGTGCTAATTCGAGCTCTGGAACCATTAGAAGGACTGGACGCCATGAGAGAATTAAGGAAAGGTGGCGCCACTTTGAAGGAAAAAGAATTGTGCAATGGTGATAACTTATCAATTAGTTGTTCAAAATGAAGTAAATCAGGATTTCGTTATTGCTTACAGGACCTGGTCGGCTGTCTCAGGCTTTCGACATCAGGACATCAGAATTCAACATGCACGATCTAACCGGCGGAAATCAACTTTGGTTGGAAAATGACTCTTCTTTCACAGAGTTTGCTGCTGTGACATGTCCTCGGATTGGAATCGATTCGTCTGGCGCGGAATGGGTTCAAAAGCCTTGGAGGTTTTATGTTTTGAATTCAGTTCATGTGAGCAAGCGCGACAAGGGTGCTGAGGCGAAAATCATTTTTCAAGACAGGTCCGTTGCATCTGCGTTTGTGGTGCGGAAGAGGCAGCCACGCAATGTTGTCAAAACTTCGAGCAGCTAGATTCAATGAAGTTTTATTGATGTTGCTTTCAAAGCAGATTACGAAAAGGTTTTTGTTGATTGAGCAGCTAATGCAGTTCGTCTAATAAATTGATAAGTTGACGAAAAGGTCACATCATGTCAGTTTAAGGTAATGGGCAGTTAGCGACAGTATGACTCTGGACCAGACCTGGAGAGGGCCGGTCCTTACTCTCAATTCGTCAGTCCCACTCTCGGGGGCCAATCCCACCCTCTCATTCCAACATGACTGTCAAAATCTATTTGTCAGTCGCATGACCTCATTCGATTTGAAGAACCCTTAGATCTCTCCGAAGTTGCGTAAATTTCTCACCGATTTGCGGAAAATCTTTTCCCGAAGATTTTGTGTTGTTTTCCCTTCTTTGAGATCTCTTTGACCTTTATCATTCGAAATGGATAATTACTGCCAAATGGATCGCCCTGGTCCTCGAGCTTTCTTCCCGAAACATCGCCGTCAGCCGCGTGAAGAAATCGATTTCTGGCTCGACGAAATGAATCTGTAAGACCTTGAAATTCTTCGCTCTTTTTGTGAGCCTGCAGTTGGTGACCTTTTCTAGGTACCGGAAACGGGTTGCTCGGGATGGCGCTTGCGTGTTTCGGATCGTGGCGGAACAGGTTCGTTACTAAATGCAGGGTCATAGCTTGCGTTCCTCTCACTTCGATATTTCATACCGGTTCATATTTCAAACCTATTCTAGGTTTTCCACATCGAGATGTATCATGGAATAGTCCGCCGGGCCTGTGTGCGCTACCTTGAGCGGAACTCTGAACTCTTTGCACCGGTGAGGGCGAAAAGACTGGTGGCCTGATTTTCGTTGTTTGAAAAAATTCGTTATTTTAGTTCGTCAAAGAGGACTTCAACAAATACTTGGCCTCGATGCGTGCGCCGGAGGTGGGTATTTCGATTCTGATGGCCCACCTGTTGAACATCAGGCATTTCGCGTTTTACAGACCCCTGGAGGAGTACTGGAGCTAAAGGCTCTTTCTGCGTTGTACAAGTAAGTTACACCGTGCAAAAGCTCATTAATCTAGTGATCATGGTTAGTGGTTGTTAAGGTGCAAGTTCCTCATTTTCGACCGGCACCATCATCCACCGAGAATCATAGCTGCCGATGCATCGTTTTCGAAATGCGTAAGAGATCAGTTCCCGTTGCCTGCTTTGTTGTTTTGCCACATTTTCGGCTGAGAGTTCTTAGAGTTCTTACTTGCAGGTCCGATTGGCCACCGGCGGAGGGACCCATTATGACAGTGTACACCACAAAAGCGAACTGACTGCAGCAGGAATTAGCCAAGGTCAGTCTTATCTGCGCGTTTAATTTGTGGCAGAATAATAATGTTTTTTTATTTAGCTCTGGTCTACGAAATGCTTTACGAAGACGTATTCGGGATGGAGGGCACCGTTGCCACTTCCGTTCATCTGATGCTGAATCAGCCGCCCTCAAACAGGTACTGTCGCAGTTTCTTGCTTTTGGAAATATGAACGGAATATCTAACTTGAATCTTCGATGATGTTAGGGGCTACCAGGAAAGAACTACGGAACACCCGCGGCTTGAGTTGGTAAGGATCAATCAATTCATGTTGTATGTTTGATTTATTCATTTGAATCATCTGAATTGAAGTGAATCGAATCAAATTGCTGGGCTGGGTTTTCCCAGAACGGTTGACCAATGGCGAACAGTGGTGTGTTCGCCATTGGCCAGTTAGATCATGGTTAATTTGGTCCGGATTTGAAACGCTTCTGGCTTTCTGATCTGAGCGCAATTCATTGTCCGAATTTTACGTTGCTTGTTGTGCTGTTTGGGTTGTTATCGTTTGTTTTTTGTTTTCCGCAGGACGGGGAAGCTGAAGATTTATTCGAAAAATTCGGTCCTCCTTTTCCTTACAAAGTTGCTAAATCGCTGCAGCCATTTATTTATCGTAACGTGGGTTTCGATTGTTGGATTGAAGACAGGAAGTGTAAGTTGATTATTTTGTAATACTCCAGAAAGTCTCAGATTTTGCCATTTCAGATCAACTTAGAATGGCCCAAGGATATGTCTATGGTCCACAATATACAGTGGGAGCGAAATGCCTGGTTAGTGTTCAAATTCAGTCAAGGATTGCGTAGAATGAAGGAAGTGATGTCTTGTTTGCGCTCGACAGGTTCCGGTAAAAAACTCGGATACACCTGGGGATCCTGATCGAATGGAGCCTGCTTTCATCCAGAAGCTCACTCCAGACAAAGGTGCAATAGAAGTGATTTTCCTCAACACTGGGAAAACGTGAGTTTAGCTGCTTCCTCCCGGAAGTCTTTCTTCAACTTAAGTTTGCCATTTTCTGTAGAGCCCAAATTCCACATGAAGATATCAAGTTCCCCGAAACACCCGACAGTCGCGCTAGCTCCACTCCATCTGGTGGTGTGGATGAAAACTCTGCTCCACTAGCCAACTCGAAGGAGAATCCTTGTATGAAAAACGTTGTTCTGACTGATTCTAATCAATGGAATGTTTTTTTTCTTGCTGCAGCGAAGTCTCGATCAACCATTCGACAGCCAAGTAACGTCAAGACCCGTCAGAAGCACAACGGTCGTCCGTTTCCACCGAGACAGCCACCGCGCAGGTAATGATAATTCCCGAAGTCTTTTAGCGCATTTGAACTGAAAGCGTATGGCATCTGAACAGTGAGCGACCACCTCTGTGTAACCCGAGTGGAGGGTTTCACCAGCAAGAATACTTCGGAAATCAGGCAAATCCCCAGTTTTCCACTCAGCAGCAACAGTGGCAGGGACCTTGGGCTACAGGACAGATGGCTGGCTATCCGGTTCCCGGGCTGGAAAATGTAAGTCAGTTTTTACAAGTTGTTGCTTGGCCAAGAGATAAGGACGTGTAATGTGATGTGTAAAACTCGTTCTTTACCACTTCGCCTTCTCTTTAGCAGGTACATCAAGGTTATTACGTACAGCAGAGTGAGTTTTTACTCGGTACTTTCTGGTTGTAGAAATCAAATCTACATTTTTTGGCTGTTTTGAGTAGGTCAAGTTGAGTCGGTCTGCCAACCTATGATGACGAATATGGGTTATGATCCGAACATGTGCGGCACTGGCAATTTTGTTCAGTATCAAATGGGCGCTGTCCAGTATCCTCCGCAGATTCCAAGTACAATTCTCATTTCGTCAGTTGTTCGTATCATGATTTTTTTCGTCGCAGATATGGTAATGCCTCCTCCTTCCGCTCCCATTTCTGTTCCCGTCCATTTTGTTGACGCTAGCGGCCAGTTTTGTGGTAAGGAGTATTCGTGATGCAAATGCAGATTTTACTTATTTTTTACTGGATTAGGTTCAGGATTTGTCATCCAAGGCTATACTGGAAATCAGCAGTGTTGGCCCGTGCAGAATATGGAAACCCCACTGATGACCTACGTTGTTCCGAATAATATACCGAATGTGCAGCCGGTCGTAATGGCGCCTGTTTTGGACGGTGAGTTTCTTTATCCCGCTCTGTGCTGGTTGTCGGGTACATCCGTTCTTTGCAGGGCATCAACAGCCGCCTCAGAATTCTGGCACCTGGTACCCCGTCATCAACCGGAATAGTCAGTCTGACGGACAGAGCGGAGGGGCCAGTCAACGTGTTCCTGCCCAGGAGAATGCTGAACCAACCGGAAACGGGAACCAGCGAACGTGATATGTCTTCAGTCAGGCATCGATGAGATTTTATTGTTGACCTTTGTTTCTGAATACGTTTCCAACTGTTTGCGTTAGAGAATCCTAGATTCCATTCTTTTTAGATCTTCAGACGGATTGATTTTGTTTTATCTGTTTTCTCAACGAGATTTATATCGAGCTTTTCTTTTGATTTTGATGTCTTATATTTGCGGTTGTGCTTTATTTTGTTCCACGAAGCACTTGCATCCTTCAACCCACCGAGAGTTCGCTTTTATTTCTGTCAATAAACACTTCGCATTTTGTTGTTCTGTCGCTAGAAGTTCTTGAAAGATGGAAACTTCATAGAACCAAAAGGTAGGTTAAAAGTGGCTGCAAGAATTTGCCTCGCACCATGACGTCGGGAATATGAATCATGCAAAATGTCAACAAAGCAATGCATGACGCATGTTGGCACTTGTTCATGAACAACCTGCTCACGCAATATCGCTGAAACACCCGTTATTGCAACTGAAATATAGCAAGGACAAGGAGATACAAGTTCTGATATCGTTCTGGAGAATTAGTCATTTTTTTGTACTTGGGAGAACTCGTCGCTTCTGAAAATGGCAATGTCGTTGCATTGTGGACAGCCTGTGTTCAATCCGGTGTGTTGACTTGACTTCTCTGAAAAATTCTGGCAGAGTGTGAAATCATCGAATCTGTTGTTGTTATTTACAGAGTGTTCCATTCATCTATGGGATACCAGTTCCGATACCAGATTGCGGAATGTTTGTGATGGAGGGATCTGTTCCGGTTGACAGTCAGGGGTAAACTGGAGTTCCCTCAGCAATGTACATTTTACACGAATCTCAACATGATTTGTTTCCGAGTTTAGGTTTGCTGTGAATCTGCAAGTGGGGCCTTCGGTCAATCCTAGAGACGATGTTGCATTGCATCTTGGATTTACCTTTGCCCATGGATCAAGTTTGACCGTGAACACTATTTCGCGTGGTCAGTGGGAAGTTCCGGTGAATTTTCCGAATTGCGCTCTTCAGAAGTCCGGTCATTTCCAAATTATGATTCTTGTCCAGCGGCGTTCTTTTATGGTAGGAAGTTCGAAGACGATTCGTTCACTTGTTCAGAAATTACAACAATAGAAATTCCGTTGTAACAGATCGCGCTGAATGGCCAGCATTTCTGCGAATTCCATCACCGCAGAAATCCTGATGATATCCGCTATATAGCCGTCGACGGAAAAGTTATTTTATCACGTATTCAGCTTGATTATCCAGGTGGGAACCCACAACAGGTGACTTGGCTTTTACAATGGAGGGAGACTTATTTCTCTTCATAATTTTGTTTTTTTCTTTTTTCGCAGTCGGCTCCAATTGGGAACCAAAATTTGGGCCAAACGCCATTTAATCCACAAAATGTGCCGATGCAGCATTACGGTCAATCTGCTCACAAGCAAAGCAGTTCTGGATTTCCTGTAAGTTGTGGATGTTATATTTGAAATTCTAGTCAATAATCATTTGACTTTTCAGGGTGGAGCTGAAGTGTTAGGAGCTCTAGGAGCAGCTGGTGCAATGGCGGCACCTTTTTTCTACCCGGGAAAACAAAAGAAGATGGACGAAAAGGCGATGAAAAACATAATGAAACACGGAGGATTGGGTACGTCTGGTTTCCTGAGTGCTGGACATTCCTTTGGAAAGGAACATAAAAATAAGCATGGCCATGGCGGACTAATAGGTCCAGCTGTCGGTGCCGGATTAGGCGCTGCAGCACTTGGATATGGCATGCATAAAATAAAGCACAAAAAGCACGGGGGTCACCATGGCGGCTTTGGTCATTCCGGACATAAATCGGGTTCGAGCTCTAGTTCCAGCTCTTCAAGTTCAGATTCTGATTAGATGAAGGGTTACGTGATTGATTTTTAAAATGCTAGGCTGATATGAATGGTTTGAAGCAACGTCCCAGATTTTTTTTTCTTAAGTGTTATATTAAATTTGCTTCTCATGGTGCAGAGCATTTTTGCTCGTTTCTTTTGTTTCAACTTTGAAACCTTCGTTGAGATTTTTTTATTTGATTTTTACTGGATTTGTTCATTTTTACCAAGTGGTCATTAATAAATGACAGCATGCCAAATGAGTTTCGGGGTGTGAGTGAAATGCCTCAGGAGCACTAATATAAAGCGGTTTTAGTCAGCTGAAACTTTAAATTATTGGAAAATGGAGTGACTTGAAGATGGCACTTTTTGATTCAGAAGAGCTATTTCCTCGTGATTGAGTCTTAAAGCATACTTAAACGATTGATTCTTCCGATATGGACTCCTCCTCTTCCGTCGCGCTTGCGTTTCTTGTTTTTTCCTTTGTTGCCAGAGGGGAACTCACTTCCAGAAATTTGACTATGTTAAATGATGACCACTTATTCTTTCGGTTCATAATGTAGTTCATGATTTCGTGGCTAGAGTATCTTCAAGACCAGAACGATGGAATTCAAGATTTGCTGGAATATCTTATCTCTAGTATTTTGGACGCAGTTCAAAGGTGAGAACAACCTGATTAGCTGTTTTTTTCCTGTTTGTTTTTTAGAACTGGATTTTCATGCAGCTTTTGGTTTGTAGGTAGTCTCCAGGGCTTTCATGAGAAACGGCTGTTAAATGGATTTTTTGGGATCGGGAGCAATTACACGCCCATGGAGCGACCTGTGGCTATTGAGTCAATGCCGCTTCCGGGTTGGTTTTTTGGATGTTGTGGCTCCTTGTTGCATGTTCAGATATAAATTTGATCATGATACGTGGTTTCTGGACTTATTAAATAACGTGCAGCTGAACACCGGGTTTTCAAATCGATACCAAACGCTTTTGTTTCTTTCAGTGACTTTCGGGATAACGTTTCAACAAATAATTGATGTGGTAAGAGTTTACTTAGTTGTTCCCGTGAATACAAAGTCTACCCTGACGTTTGATGTCACAGGATGAGAAAAACCAAATGTTGACATCGACTATTTGGCTATCTATGGTGATTTTAATCAAGTGACCTTTCGCTTGAAAAACATCTTCGACTTGAACTGATTCTAGGAATGGAATGATTATAATCTGAAATGGAATAGCAGTGAATATGGAGGTCTAACAGACATCCGCGTCAGCCCAGAAAAGATTTGGAAGCCGGATGTTCTGCTTTACAACAGGTACAAAATTGATCGCATCACGCCATTTCGGCGTGTGTTTTTTCGGTGTTGTGAACTTTCGGAGCCGACTTTTCGCGACCCGATTTTTCGTTAACCCGTCTATTCGTTTACCCGACTTTTGCAGGGCTCTGGGACCATACCTCGAACTAATTTTTCGCTTAGATGTTTTTCTGGTTCAGCTTATTATGCGTTTTTCACGGAGTGAGGACTTTTAGCGGAAGTCAGTTTAGTTAGGGGACTGTTTTTCGGTTGAGGAGTTCCACTAGATGTAGATAAACCTGAAAGTGGGAGCTCAGGGGCGAAGCCCCCCACGCGGGGGTTACGGGGGCGCAGCCCCCGTATGAATAGAGTCACAGAGATAGTTTCCGGATTAGAGTTCCTTTTATGACTCAAGAAAATTTACGATTAATTTTCTTACACCGAAATAACTGAGACACCGAAAGTGATACACACCGAAATCTCCACGACACCGAAAATTCGTTGCACCCAAAGAGCGCGTCTCCGAAAGCTGCACACCGAAAACTCGGCACCGAAAATTCCAACACCGAAAAGTCGGTGCGCCAAAATTGATCTAGACCATGTGTTCTCTTTTTCACCACGAAAACAGCGCCTGGGTCATTTGAATTTTAATTTTCAAAATCATTCTCCCGTAAAATAACAGCTTTGTGATCGTGACCTTCATTTTTCCTTTTTTCAGCGCTGATGAGCGTTTCGATAACACTTTCCATTCAAACGTGGTGGTGTATAATACTGGGGACTGCACTTATATTCCACCGGGAATATTTAAGAGTACCTGCAAAATAAACACAACGTGAGTCTAGACTATTGTATCTTTTCTGTTTCTTGATTGGATTGTGGATTGTTTTTAGGTGGTTTCCATTCGACGAGCAACTGTGCAAATTGAAGGTTTGTTGCAGATTTTCTTATAATTTCAACAAAATGTGACTAATTTTGGACCATGAAATCAGGCAATCATGTTCGAATGTTACTTCTGTTAACAGAAATACGAAAAGGTTTGTTTTTCGGTTGTATTTTTCAACTGAAATGTAGACAAACATGCTTAGCTGTCAAATATTTGTTTGGGCATGGCTTAATCGTGTTGTAGTCAACATACGGTTACGTTTTCAGTTCGGTTCCTGGAGTTATGACGGGAATAAAATTGATTTACAACTGAAGAACCAAGAAGCAGACTTGCAGGGATTTATGACAAATGGTGAATGGGAGCTAATGGGTATTTTGATTTTATTTGATGTCTTGTGGATTATGTTTGCTGAGGTGTGTTGCCATTCTAGGTATTCCGGCGAAGAGAAACGTCATCACCTATGCATGTTGCCCGGAACCCTACGTAAGTAACGTTATTCGTTAGTATCTGCTTTGGGCTTAGTTGGATTCCTTCGCAAGGTAGATTAAAGTTAGTATTGAATCTAACATAATTTGGACAATATCAAATAAATTTGGAATTTGTTCATCGGTTGACATTTCTATCATGCGGACAGTGATATGGTCCGATGGGTGTATACCGGTAATCAGAAATAAAGTAAACGCTCTAATGAAGTGGTTTACGTTTTGCAATGGCCGATTGGCGAGCCAAAATACCTTCATTTATTTGATCTCACAAGTCAGTTGTTATCGACCATATCAGTCTCGGCTAACTTTATATCTTTCTGACTTTCCGGATTCGGAGGATGAATTTTACTTTAAGACATCTTAAAATGTTTCAAAATTATGCATCTGAACTTATAGAGTGAGGCTTTCCGAATTCCTGCGGGACACTTGTTCCATGTTTTTGTTACAAAATAGAGTCGGTAATATATTCAGTGATTTGAAATAAACCAAATAAGCCCAATTAACTTTGAATAGCTAACCCAATTAAAAGAAGAGTTACCTTACGTAGTCAAATTTTACTGGAGACGTGTTGTTAAACGTGTTGTTTTTCCAGATTGACATAACATTCACCGTGATAATTCGTCGCAGAGTGTTATTCTACGTATTTAATCTTGTAATACCATGTTGCCTGATATCGAGCATAGCCTTGTTGGGATTCTGTTTGCCAGTAGAATCTGGGGAAAAACTGACACTAGGTAAGTGATTCGATGTTGTTATAAACGCATTGATGATAAGTTAGCTGACAGAAATAACGGGGCCAGTTTTGTAAATGTAAATTAAAAATAATCATCACATGACAAAGCGTTTAAATATCTTCTATTATTTCACTATTAGAAAAACCATTGCATGTGCGAATGAATTTCTAAATTCTATCATATATAAATTAAAACGGTGAAATTTTGTACGTATCTGTACTTTTACGTGGTAACTCATCTTGAAATATCTCACGCACTCATAGAAAATCCGACAATAATCTCAATATTGCTTTAACTACGCGTAGCAATTGTTTTTTAGCTTCACACTAGTTCTTAACGTCAATGCCTTGTTTTAGGTGTGACAATCCTCCTTTCGCTTACCGTTTTTCTGCTTCTAGTAGCAGAGAGTATGCCAGGTACAAACAGTTCGTTTAGTATCTTTCTGGATTTCACAAAGGTCATCTTTTATTATAGCGACATCAGACGCGGTCCCCTTGATTGGTTGGTAATAAAATGAAAATATGAGTTACTCGACTGACATGGATTTATTCCAGGAACTTATTTTTCACTCATTATGGTGATGACCGGACTTTCTGTTGTTCTCACTGTTGTGGTGCTTAACATTCATTTCCGGAATAATCAGACTCATGTCATGTATCCCTGGGTAAAACGAATTTAACTCCAAAACTGTCTTACCAATACAAAATAATATCTTAACTGATTCAGATTCGAACGGTTCTTCTTGAATGGCTTCCGTGGATACTCCGTGTCGATAGGCCGAGTTCCAGAAATGTTATGCCATGCGGAAGATCCTCCACGAAAATGCGAAACTGGGAGACGAAGCATCTCGTTAATGGACTGGATTTAGAGGCTCGATCTTGCAGTTTACTGGCTAATGTCCTCAACTTGGACGATCGAGTCACATCGCAGCAGCCTCTTCTCAACAGTAATTCCTTTTCGGAGCACGATCTTGGAACTCCCAAAGCTAATCTTGTCAAGCAGAAAGTAAGTTTATTGCCACTGTTTATAGCTCATATTTTTCCCAGAATGTCAACTTGCCAATAGACCGATATTCGATAGGCTGAGCAGCTAATCATCGAATTAAATCTGACAAAACAAAGCTTTTCAAATCGACATGATTTTATTTTGCATTTAAACTACTGATATAAAATCAGCATTAAGAATTTATTGGGCACAAGTGTCACACCTCAGCGAAAAAATTACCGGTTTAGGCTTGCTATTTAAACTTGACTAAAATTAAACAATTTTATTTAAATTCAAATTTCAATATAATCACTTTAAATATTTAAATACCGGCAATGGTTCGTCACATTTTATTCCATCACACGTTTAATATTTTGCAGTCGCAAGTACGGTGCGAAAATCACGAGGAAGTCTTGAATGAAGTTCGCTATTTGACGAACCGGATGCGATTAGAAGACGCCGACACATTGGTCAGCAATGATTGGAAATTCGCGGCTCTTGTCTTGGATCGTCTGTTCCTATGGGTGGTTGTAAGCTTCACCATCGCTTTCACAGCCGGTGTCTTTCTTGCTGCACCGCACTTTCAAGTTTAAGTCCCGACAATCTCGTGTACGAACCATATATTGTGTTAATTCAGCAAAATCTTCAGCTTATAAACTTGTGAATGAATAAGCTAAAAACGTGAACAATACACGACAATTAATATTTGCACAGCTTCTCAGAATTATAAGTGGGTGACACAACCGGATTCTAGGTCCTGCACGTGAAGGACCGTCTAGATTATGACGGTTTACTTCTGGCACTTCCAGGTCATCAAATGACTGAAGAACTTCAGAAACCCCGGTCTGGCAGGATGACGTGGGTAGTTTGGTCTAATAGCTACGGGGGAAGGTCCTGAATACGCAGTGAAATGAACTACTCCGACTCACGGGACGCTCATGGCCGCAAGGGATGGCGTTCCATAAGGAAGGGTTTTTTGCGACCCATTACGCAGGAAGCCAGAACTTGATTAAACTATTAGAAAAAAACGCGCGTTTTTCGGCGCGCAATTTGACAATGATTTAAATCGAGTTCTACAATTATTGGTATTGACAGTTGACTAAAGCGGATCAAAATCGGCGGCGGTTCTTGATAGGGATATCGTCCAAAGTGGCCCGTCGATTGTCCGCTGGGAGCATCCTCAATCATGAAATGGTTCTGGGCTTAACCTCAACTACGGAGAACCGCAGATGAGAATTAACACGCTGAAAGTAGACAAAATATTGACGATCGTACGCGCACTCCAATCACTAGTAAATATCCCGGGCGTGGTGCCGGCCTAAGGAACATCCCAGTTTATTAATCACCGCTGTCTCGGCGAGAATTTGAATCATTCATCCATCCTCTTGGCCGTCATGATCGCTAATCCGGCCTTCACCTGAGATGGATGGTATATAAAACCCATGCTTTGAAGGAATCTTCCTGGTCAGTTGCACTGCTTACATTTGTGAAACTCATCGAAAACGGTCTTTACGATACTTCCGTATTTACTGAGTGTGTAACTGTTGTTTAAAATTTCTGCTTCCGTATTTCGTGCGGCATTCATAAACAAGTTGTTGCTCTTCTGTCCCATCGAGTCGACCGTCTTACAGATCGGATTTATGACATTCAACATGCGTATTCAGTTTGTTACAATCTGCTTATTTCTATTTGTGGCGATTGGAGCGGCTCTTCCGGCTGGATTTGGAGCCGAGGAGTACCGGGAGCCTCTTAATGACCCAATGGTAAGCGGCTCGCACATACTGCATTTCTTACTGTAGCTCTTTAATCGGAACATGAAACCACATTTTAATTATGGATGAGGCTTCTCTTCGGCGTTGATGATTTCGATAAGTCGTTTACCAACGAACCGGTAATCCCGAGCCACATCCGAGCCACATAACAAAGGTGACCTTTCGACGGTCAATATTTGGGTCAAACCTTCATGCGATTAACGAACACACACTTGTTACGTTAGTGAAATCACAATCATTTAGAAGAGTAATTTATGTAAGAAGGAAGCCGCTTTCGCACAAATACGGGTTCACGGGAGACGATAATTCAACTGTGGGAGCTACTCTAGATCCACCCGAGCCAACAGTTTCCTAATTGTAATGTGATTACAGACGTTAAAGTGTGGTTTTATTTATCTGTCCACCTCTAAACCCAAATTTCAAAATCCTGCGAAATCTAAAAGTAAGACGGGTGCTTTGCATGAGCAATCCAAGAACTTTTTTCGTTCTTCTACATCATTGCGCACCGATCAAGACCTTGAAAATGATTTAGGTCGATTCGATCTTAGGATTTCTTAAATGTTGTAATAACATCTCTTTGTAAATAGTGAGATAATCTCAAGGCAAACAAAAGATTTATACCACCATTGATATTTACGGTCAAGGAATGATTACTTAATCATGAATTGGAAGCAGGGTAATCTTCTGGACCAATTAATTTTTCATCAGTATGTACCATGTAGGATAAAAATCAAAAACATTTATGAGTCGCAATATAGTAACTCAAGTATAAACTTTAATTCCGAAACTGCGGGGTATGTTTAATCTGAATAAATTTTCTTCTTTTAGCCGGTTCAGTACTATCAAAAGTACGTTCGACGCAGCGTTCCCAAGGAGTGGAGTCCTGAAGGATACCAAATGGCGTTACCAGAACCGGCACCAACATCCGCCTATCTCGGCGATTACCGTATCCTTACACCTCCTGTCCCAATAATAAAACGTCGTTCGTCTATCCTCTGTTACTTCAACTCGGTATCATGTTTCGGGAGGAACAGACAATGAGATGTGACGTGAATGAAGAAACGGCCCACTATCTTACTGATGATCTCGACATTTTCACATTTTGTAGAATTTGAACGTAGTCCGGCAGTCCCGATTATTTTTCAAGTTTATCCTTGTACTACTTCTGTACTTTGCAAAAAGGTTTCAAGTATCTTCTAAGGAAGCTTCAATAATATAAGGACCAGAGATCTATAAAATCATTCATATCAACCTGAGAAAAACCAGAAAATGTAAAAAGGAAAAAAGTGGAAAGTAATTTCGAAAAAGTACAAAAAACTAAACCGGAATACAAAAAAAAACAGAAAAGGGAAGGAAAAAATTAATCACGAGATAAGGCGGTAAGTATCGTCCAGGTAACTAAACACGACGATTCTGGACCTTAATTCAAAAGACTGTTCTTGAAGATCATCATGTAGTTTATTGAAAAACTTCCGGTGACGTGGGAACCTGTAATAACACCGGTGTTCAACAAAAGGTCAGTATTTGGATAAAGTCAGCACGGGTTGTGTTATAACATACTTATCACATAGCTGTGGCCATTCATGAAACTCCATTCGTCCACCGGTAGCAAGAAAAGACAAGTGCACAGGTAGCCATTTCAGAACATGTCCAGGCAAATCCATGGCCAGAACTTCAATGTTCACATTGGCAACAAACGTGGCAATAAGAGGTTCCAAGATGGTCAAAATCTGACAAACAGGTAACCCAAATACAATTTGAGGCAAAAAATTCAACGCCTTACGTGATTACTGTGTCGCTTTTTATCTCTAGCTTGCAACTTTGCTGTATCCGAAACACAGAACTGGACCTTTACGCTCGATCGTATCTGCGCCGATGGTGGTCCACAGATCTCAGAAATCTGTGATGATATTCCCGAAGATCGATTCACAACCGTTTGAGTGTCGTTAGTTTCCGCTCGAGCATTGGCGATTTTATGAACCATCCACTCCGTCACTTCCGCTAAACCGAGTCTGCGTTCAGTAATTCGGTTTTCCTTATCGTTTTCCACAAACCGAACAATACAAGCATTGTCTTTCATCTGAATCAGATGGATCCGCATGTCTTTACACAAAGTCTGCGTGCTTTCGATAGCGGAGATTTCCGAGAGAATATCGGCTCGAATGCCGCAACTTCGAAGCTCGCGGACCAGCGCGATCTCCTCCTTGACCATCTGAGAGCTTCCCAGCGTGCAAATAAGAGCATCAACAGAACTTTGCTGCAGGAACTGGGAAAACAACCTTGCATGGTCACGTCATCAAAATAAAACATGAGATAGGTACTTACATCCGGAGACGCCGTAACAGCAGCAAGCAGTTTCTCAAATGCAATGCTCACTCCAACAGCGACCGGGTTGAATTCTTTCTCGATTCCTCGTTTGAAATTTTGAACCTTAAAATAACAAGCATGAAGATATCCGAAGTTGGTGGGAAGGAAGACTTACGATGCCGGAGTAGCGGCCTCCAACAGCAAAAATTTCTGGTCTCACAGGTCCGTCTCGGAATGTCTTTGATTGGACAACATGGAACAGTATTCCATTGCGCATGTACTTGTCCGTTAAACCAAGACAAACATCGACCTAAAAAGCCATTGCGTAAATATACAATAATATTACATGTCTTGCAAAACTGACCGGAAACGAACATCCCATCTTTTCGCACAAAAACAAGAAATTTTCACATTCCTGCAGAGCTTTTTTTGCCAGAGCTGCAGCCTGAAAAACACGCATGTGAACCAGAATAGTAGAATAAAAGAAGAGGATTTGAACTAACCATCCCTTTCCGTTTGGCTATTTGCTTGACCATATTCTCATCAACGTAAGCGATTGTGTCTTCCGTCCTGAGGAACCGTTCCAGAAATATGTACTTCTGTTCTTCAACATCAAATTGGCTTGCAAAAAGCTGCTTTGCTTGAAC
>JAQIWT010000547.1:0-18330 GCA_034696485.1 Isohypsibius dastychi
ATACAGCTGCATTGCCAAATACTTTGATGAACTTACCGATTGGATTCAGACATGCGTTCAGAGTTGGATTGGTGGATGACTATTTATGACGTGGGCATGATTGCTGATGGTGATGATGATGAAATGACAAGATTAAGTGAGAGCCTCTGCACAGATTTTGCAAGTGGTTGAGAGGAAGCGAAGGAACCCAAGAAGCGACCTCAAGGAGTGGGACAAGAAAGCGTTAGGACTTTCCACTTTGCCTCGTTCTCCACAGTAATGATTTTGAAATTCAACCGAATTGCATACACCCAATAAATAATATATACAGTTATTGTATTTATGAACATAAATGAAACAAAATTGCTCATTAATTTAAATTCGTTTGAAGGGTAATTTGATGATATGATGCACAGTGTTGCTGAGACGAATCGTCAGTTTATTGGCTTTCAATTACTCAATAAATAATAAGCAAAATTAATTAAAAAATATATCAAAACGTCACAATTTGTTTGCTTTATTAAATTTAGTTAGTTTTATAACACAGAAATAAGGTGAAGGTACCAAGACTTAACGATTTTCGACCCAAACAAAAACACCCTGAAAAAATAACTTCACTCAGACAATGAAATGAACAAATAATTGGCAAAAAACACAATACATATATAATAAACACAATTGACAGCAGCAATTTGGTTACTGCGAACCAATAATGGGGTGGTTTCATCAAAAAACCAAAAAAATTAGAAAACTGAAATATTGCAGGATTGTCACAGATAAATCCAAAAATGCAACTCTGGCACTTGAATAAGCGTCTTAAACATATGACATGAGGATACAATACAAAAAAAATGAAGAAAAACTAATATATACAAGAGTCGGTACCAGAAAATTGCACTTTTCGATGAAAAAAGGGATGTGGTGACTTCGTGCACTGACAATTCAGGGTTCCAGGTCCGCAACAATCTTCAAACTTTCCTACAATGATCCCAGTGTCCCACAGTGCAGATTCTCAGTCGTTCAGTGTCTTTGTGCACAATTTGAGATTTCTACACTCTCTCAACCTGACACAAAAATGAACCGTGAACAAAATTCTCACGATAAACAATTGAATCAATGCACCTTTTTCCTATATCTACTTGATATGGGGTCAAAGCAGGCTGAACAAATCAAGTTTTATGCAGGTGGCATTAAATTTGGACAAATGTGACCAAAAGTTTCAACAAAAAATGCCTTTTCCAAAACTTGCTAAAGTGAACCAAGTCTTATCATAAAAATGAGAATTTGAGGGTGATACCGGTTCTATGGCACATTGGGAAGGTGTACACAGTCGAATTCTCACAATAAACTTCAAAATGGCAAAACTCCACTCACTTTACGGAATGCGTTTCCATTTCTGCATTTGTGTAACGGTCAATAAAAAAGAAAAATAGGGTATAACTTTTGCGGCCGGTGTGTGGTGATGGCAGCGACCACATCATTGGAACAAGCAAAAATTTTGCTATTTTGGGTGGGCGGGCGGTTACACGAATCAATTCCCTGGTGGATTATTTTACAAAAAAAGAAACCGTCAAGCCATTTGCTCGACACTGTATTTTCAATAAAACTAGTTACTTGTCTCAAAAGAGCTTCTGACCTAACCCCGTCATCAGTGAACTTTTGGAAATTGGATTTGACCAAATGAAGGCATTTGGGGACATCTAGAAATCGTTGCTGAGAATCAGAGGATATCTCACTGCCATTTTCTTCTGTTGCTCGCTTCATGCCATTGACAAGAATCTCAAGCAGTTGAGCACTTCTTTCATTCAAATCCATTATCGATCGTAATATGTTGCATTCGCCTGATTCCATTGTAAATATTTTTTTCAGTTTTCTAATCAATCACTGTGTAAGAACACAGATTTGTGTACACGGTTACTTCCTAAGATGATACGACTAACGTACTTTTACTGGGCCCGATGGAGACGGTAAGGTAAGGCCAGCTCACGAAAACTGATAATGTATGTCACAAAAAAAATTGAGACCAGTCTGAGTTCATAGTTCTGCCTGAAGGAAGTTGCCCTGAACGAATTCGGTTTTTCCAACAGAACACATCTTTTTCTATCAGATTTGCAAGGAAGTTGTTTGTTATAATGTAGTGAATTTCTAGGGCTAGTAAGTACAGATGACTAACTAACCCGCAAACTAACAAGAACTTGGACGTCCATATCTCGCTTAGACCTCACTCTCGCTCAAACTTTGACAAGTATTCCCACATTTCATCTAACACGCCAAAACTTGGAGTCGGTTCTGCGGGGGAGGAATTCGATGAAACAGCCGAACCGCAATTGAAAAACTGCCGGAGAATCACGGAATAGATATCAAAGTAGTCCAGAGCCTCCTTGAAACATCTCTTTGTCATCCACGAATTCGAACAGCTGTCTATCAGGTCTTGCTTGCTGCAAGAAAGCAATTTAGATATCAGCTAATGTGCCGAACTAAAGAAAAGTTAAAGAATATCGTAATGATCGAAATACAGCCAAAAAGTTACATTCTCAAAAAAACCTTCAAAACGTGACGTGATCAAAAAGAACCTTTTTCAAGAAGGTGGAGAACGAAGGTCTCTAAAAACGAGAAATTTCTAGGTGGGGAGGACGCATTACGCATAAGGGGGGAAGGGGGTTTAGGAAATAAAGGTTTTCATGTGCCAAGGGACACACTCACATGCACATTTCCTCACCAGTAGTTTCGGCTGGCGGCCAAGGAACAGCACACTGCGCAAATTCCCCGGGGTTTCCCTGCCTGCATTCTGCGTAAACGACTGCCTTTTGGGAACTATTAACGGCTAAGCAGTCTTTTTGTATGACAAGCGTGCTATATTTCTTGATGGTTCCAAAGACAGTGGCGTCCGGAATCCGGCATGAGGTGGCGGCATCAGATAGACATTGCAGTGCATTCATGTGGGCCCTTGGAGAAAACGTATATGATTAACATCGGAGTGTTGAAGAGCTCTTATCGACGCTTGCTGCCACTTACCAGCAGTAACAAATGTGTGACTGTTGATCGTCGAATATGTGATCAGGGCCAGGATATCTCCATATTCCTGACGCATTCAAACACGCCTGCGTATCCTCAGACTCAAGAGTACACGCAAGAGAATCCAATATCGGAGAAGAGTTGACTCCAATGAATAAAAGTGACAAGAAAACCAACATGCTTGGGATGAAAAGAAAATTTGACGAACTGCTTATAGTAAGGGGATGGATTAAACTCTAACTGGTGGTTAGCTGGTTGGCAGCGCATTGGACATTGCATCCGACACACGGTTGCATGAGAGCACGAAAAAAGGGGTACGATAAGCGTGGTTGAGCAATTGTCGGCCCGAATACTTGAGCCAGATCAATATCCAAAGAAGAATGAGGTCAGAGGGGAAGCTCATCGAACATCTCACATCAAGATGCAGAACCGAAAACTGAAAGTACCGGTATATACGAGTCAGCATGCGGCTATTTGTAAACCCGAAAAGGCGAACGAGATGGGCTTATCGATGAGGCAGGGTGATCACCTGCGTTTGGCTGCAGAACTGTATTCGGATTTGTTGGTTTATCTCGGCCTATACTGTACTGTACTTCGACTAGTTCGAGAACCCCAAATTGTTTTTGGTCGGCTGTGGTCTTTCAGTAGGCATTTGACACTGACACCAAATGAGTTCCAGAAAGAGACTCAATGATTCCGTCGAGATTTTCTCGTTGGACATCAAGTCGCAAAAGGCTTTGGAGGTACGAGATGATTTGGTTAAAAGTCTTACGAGGTCAATGGGCACTGAATTCCAACTGAGGTAATTTTTAAGAATTTTGCAGGAGTAATGCACGAGTTACACAAAACTATTGGACTATACGAAGTGACTCATGCTCGGAGAAGCACTCCGCGAACAAATGCCTTTTGGGAACTGTTAGCGGCTAAGCAATCTGCCTCAATGACTAATGTGGTATATTTCCTCATGGTTCCAAACACGGTGGTGTGCGGTATCCGGCATGGGTTGGAAGCATCAGACAGACATCGAAGGACGTCCGTGTGCGCACTTGAAAAAGTTGAAGTTATTGAACTTTGGAATGTTACTCTGTAAGTAGCTCCTAACGAATCTTTTGCCACTTACCAACAGTACGCAACGAGCCACAGGATAGTTCCATATACCTTAAGAAATTCCAGGTACTGCTTATTACACATGCTAAGATTCACTCTTACTGGTTGTCTGGGAAGCACATCTGGTTGTCTCGAGCTGCCCCCATTCCTGGTTGGAACTGAAGTAGCACGACAACCTCATTGAAAAAGTGACGATCTGGTAACCTAACTAAGCTACAGATGTATAGATTGACGTCTGACGCAGAATGGTATCAAAGGCCAAAGCTCACTGAGCATCCAGAAGCATCACCGAAAACATGAATTACAGTTGGACTGCGGCATTTTTCCGACCCGAAAAGCAGAATGAAGTGAATTATCTAATGGATTGAACCGAATTTCAACAAGATCTGTGGCAACCTCAGTTTCTTTGACGACCTACTGGTTGCAGAATGTCGGACCTTAGATTTACGAACACAGTTACTTTCTAAGATGATACTTCTTAGAAGGTCATTGGGTTCTTTTACTGGGCGCGATGAGAATGGTTAGGTAAGGCCAGCTCGCAAAGATATTTGACACCAGTCTAAGTTCATAGTTCTGCCTGATGAAAAGTTGCTTTGAACAGATTCGGTTTTCCAAAAGAACACATCTTCTTCTATTTGCAAGGAAGCTGTATGTTGAATGTTGTAGTGAATTTCTATGGCTAGTAAGTAAAGATGATGTCCGCAATCGAACAAAAACTCGGACGTCCATATCTCCTTCACTCACAGTCACACTCAAGCTTTAACAAGTATTTGCACATCGCATCAAACACGCCAAAACTTGGCCTCCGTTCTGCGGGGAAGGAATTCGAGGAAACAGCCGACCCGCAACTGAAAAACTGCTGCAGAATTCCGGAATAGATATCAGAGTAGTGAAGAGCCTCCTTGGGACATCTTTTTGTTATCCACGAACTCATACAGCTGTCGATCAGATCTTGCTTGCTGCAAGAAAAGAACTTTAAATATCAGCGAATAGGCCGAACTTCCAGAAGTAAAACACCCACTAAATAATATCGTAATGATCGAAATACAGCCAAAAGGTTACATTCTTAAAAAAAAATCCTTCAAAACGTGACGTGATCAAAAAGAACGTTTTCAAGAGGGTGGAGAAAAAGGTTTCTCAAAATGAGGATTTTCTGGGTTGCATTTAGGGGGACGGCGAATTTTCCTTCAGATATTCGACGAAGTTTAGAAAGTAACGGTATGTACAATATGTGCCTCTGAACACACTCACATGCAAATTTCTTCACCAGTAGCTTCGGCTGGCGGCCAGGGGATAACACACTTGTTGAATTCCTCGCGGTTTTCCTGCTTGCATTTTTCGTAAACAACTGCCTTTTGGGAACTGTTGGCGGCTAAGCAGTCTTTCTCGATGACCAACATGCTATATTTCTTGATGGTTCCAAACACGGTGGAGTCCGGTATGCGGCATGAGGTGGAGGCATCAGATAGACATTGCAGTGCATTCATGTGGGCTCTTGGAGAAAACGTACATGACTAACTTCTTAATGTTAAAAAGCTCTTATCGATGGTTGCTGCCACTTACCTGCAATAACGAATGTGTGACTGTTGATCGTCGAATTGGTGATCAAGACCAAGATATCTCGATATTCCTGAAGCTTTCAAGCACGCCTGCGTATCCTCAGACTTAAGAGTACACGGAAGAAAATCCAGAATCGGAGAAGAGTTGACTCCAATAAATAAAAGTGACAAGAAAAACAACATGCTTGGGAAGAAAAGAGAAGTTAACAAACTCCTTACAGTTAGCAGATTAATTTAACTCTTACTGGTAGCTAGCTGTTTGACTAACGAATTGGAAATTGCCTCCAACACACGGTTGCATGAGTGCACCCAAAAGAAGTGGCACGACAACCGTGGTTAAAAAAGTGGCGGCCCGATTACTTAAACCAGATCAAAATCTAAAGAAGAACGAGGTCCGAGGGGAAGCTAATCGAACAACACACATCGAGAAGCATAACCGAAAACTGAAATTATATACGAGTCAGCATGCGGCAATTTGTTAACTCAAAAAGGCGAACAAACTGGGTTTATCGGGGAAGTTGGTTGATCACCCTGGGTTCGGCTGAAGAACTAAATTCGGATTCGTGGGCTCATCTCGCTCTATACTGTACTGTAGCACAGTGCAGTAAATATGTAGTGGTGCAACTCAACTCATGCCCTAAAATCAAATGTGACCCTGCCTGGCTGTGTCCAACTCGAGGACGCTCGGCCTGAATCAGCGTCTTTTCCAATGTTCCAACTCGAGGACAAAATGGACACAGGCCAGACAAGCATCCCGATATGTATACAGGCACCTCACGATCTTCGTTTTATTTATTGCCCAGGCCTCTCTGTGAGAACTGAACATGGCGATTGAATGAGCTTTCCCCGTAGAGCGGTTTCTTGAAAGGATTATACAACAATAGAGCCCAATTAATTTTATGGAAGTGTTAGGACACATTTGATTCTCTCTGCCTCTTGATTGGCAGGCCGAAGTTGCACCACTACATATTTACTGCACTGTGACTGTAGTTCGACAAAACCAGATTGCTTTCAGACCACTGTGGTCAGGACAATATTCCGCTGAAAAGGCGAAATGAAGAGTTTAGAATTAGATGTACGGTAAACGGCTCACGGAAACCTAGTTCGATGTCAACCAACCACTTAGACATGGCTTCAACATACACAGTACAGGGAATACGGATGAAAACTATAGGGGGACAACCTTTCTTCCTCGTTGTAAATACGGGGAGACCCTGGAATCTGCGGAAGATGACATTTAACCCCCGACTGCGATTCAGATTTCGAAAAGATCAAGAGACGTTATTGTGGAAATATCGTTACTTTTACACAACCAAAGTCGGGCAAATCTGAAGCACACATTGGATGTTGCAAACCAATCAAACGATAGAGCAGCCGATGATGAATTACAAAAATACAGTTCAAGTAAAGTAATTTTTTCAAACGGCAACCTCGGGAACCGGTTCGCTGATCGACAGGGATTCCTGCGTCGGGCTGGTCACCTCATCTCCCTGTCCAAACTCCTCCAAATCGTCTTCCACGACATTCAACGCATTAAAGATACAGATCTTCTCAGCAATCCAAGAAATTGTCGATCCGCCATAAACAAGCGTCCAACAATAAGGCAGGAAGAACTCTTCGGGATGATCTTCTTCGACGTAGCGGAATTTGAGGTTAGGGAGCTTCTTCAATCGGGTCGTGCTAAAGTTCATCGATTGCTGCTTGATGATCTCAAATACTTGCTCCACACTCATGTTCGTGTCGGTCTTGTCCATTTTCGACGCGAAGTGTGCGATAACCTATGAAAAACATCAACACGTTACCAAAAGTTAAGACAGAGTTTAAAAGAAATGAAAAGAAAAAGAAACCCGTCAAAACTCCAGAAAAAACAATCGGTGTGAGCCAAATCCTTAGCAGCATCCAGAACTCGGACACGTATTCATGACGTAAGAGTGCCAGAAAAAAATAAATGGAAATAAATGGAGCGACATCTACAGTGTGAGCGAGGGAACAAGAAACACCCAGTTTCAAGCATAAGATCTACAAGAACTGTGCATTACCGGATCTGCTGTGCTGTATATTAAAAAAAAATACGCTTATGGTAAGAACAGCTATTTGTATCATCAAAAGGTTGGAGGACATTTTTCTTGCCCTCACATCACACGCAATCGTGATCTTGACGAAAAGCGTAGAAATATGGCAAAAGTGAGGCATCTACAGTAGATGTCCCAGTTAAAGTCAATACCTACCAAGTCCAAAATAATTAAAGGTTGAGTGTACTTCGCGAAACATATTTAGCAGTTTTACTCCCCTTCCATATTTTTCCAGCGCGGCAAAGGTCGTGGACAATAGGTATTGTATAGCAAATCTGTCAGGCTAAATTTGAGTGAAAATAATGATAGCCCCTGGAAAACGAATCGAACATTTTAGTGATACGTCACTCATGATTCTAAATTAGCAATCCTCGCATATTTTAATTAATACCGCTCAAAAATTCGTCATTTTTTCATATAAATTTTCTCGGAATCCAGTCAGTTTTTTGGATAATTCAAAACACGTAGAAGTTTTACGTAGAAGTTTTCGCGGTCCCTAGTCCCCAAATTCTGAGTGGAAATTCAAGACAGGAAGAAAACCCCAAGATTTTCGCTTGCATTTCGCTTGCATTCCGCTTTCACACCATGACGTAATTTGAATCTAAAAATAAATCTAAAAATAGCGCTGACTGACATCGCCACTGCCTGAGTAAGTCCCCAACCCACTAAACATCTCAGAAACCATGAGCATCGAAACTGGTGGAACTCCGAATAAAGTTTCGCTGGTGTATAAAAACATCACTAACCGTTTCGATATTGTGGACCACTTCATGGAAATTTGGGATGGACCGGTAACGCTCAAATAAATTGCGCTTGTACAGAAGTGAATGGATCAAATTGGCGTTACTGGGAAGTTCGTGGTACAAAATTCCGTTGATAATCTCCAGGATCATCCGCAGAACCTCTTCGTGGATCGAGATCTCCAGAGTCTACAAGAATGAATGACAGATAATTTGGAGTACAAAAAGAATCTGGTACAAACATGCAGACAAGATATAACACAAGAAATTTATACTCCCGTGAAAATCCCTAACTGATTAACTAATATCCGCACCGGAACATCAATAAAAATAACTCAAAAGCTAGAAAAATTGTGTTATGTAAAATTCACGATGAACCATCCATAATACTTCAGAACCAAAAACCAATTCTGTTATTTTACCAAGAAAATTCAGACTTGTTTCTGAACATAGAAGCAATTTGTAAAATATCAACAAATTGGACCGTCAAATACAAAACACTATCGCTTACCAAATCAGGGTTGACGCTTTCGGTCTGTCCGGTTTTCTCCGACCATTGCCGATAGTCTTCATTCAGTTTCCGGTGTCGTTTGGAGAGTTGTTCAAAAAGCGTAATTAATCGCTGACAAGCCATAACATGGAGATTTTTTGTATCGGCAGCCATATTCGCCAGCGCAGCCAAGCAGTTATTATGGAGGTACTTGTCCTTGATTTTAGTGATATTCATCTGGATAACGCGAGTGACCACCAAAACAATCAGGCTTCCCAACGGCATCGGCGGAAGAGCTCGATCCTTGTACCACCGAACGTTCTTCACTTGCTAAAACAAAGAAAACGCTTGTCAGTAAGAGCAGCAAAGAGCGAAAAAACCCAGCTGTCCCTCCAAAACAAAAGAAAAACCCAAAATGGAATAAAAAGGAGTACAACGATTTATTGTTTGCGTCATAAACATCACTTATCGGTCAGTTACACTCATATACAAATCCGAGAAATCAAACTCCTATGGAAATCAAACATTAATAAAACAAAAATGCATATAAAGCAAGCAATCCTGCAGCACATGGGAACCGACAGATTTGAATTGTTCACCATTGAAATTCTTTCCCATTTCCACAATACGTAATTGAAATGCGTTCATATTTTTTCTCCCACCAGAAATATGAAATTTTTATCCTGGAAACTTCCATACAAGGACAAACGCTTTCCTCAATAAAATGTCGTGAGAGAAACAGCAAAAATCACAGAAGCGAAAAATCTGTCCATTGATTCTTGATCTAATTGCTTCCATCTCGTTCTCATGGTAATTCAAAGCAGATAAGTAATCAAAGCTAGTTGGATTTCTATCCTTGTTGTTTCCTAACTGTGCGTGTTGTGGAAAAACAAAAATCAGCTGGATTTATGGCTTTTTTTTAGCTTGAATCTGTCTGTCAAAACAGAGTCAAAGAAGCAATTTGATTTTTCAGACAGTTCTTCTTACCACTTCATGAATGGTCTTTGTGAAGAATTCGTCCTCACTCAAAATGAGAAGGATAATCAGCAGCATATAGACATGATGAGAACTAGCGGCGGGGGCGTTATAAAGCAACTCCAACATGGGCAGAATCAACAAGTCAATGTTCGTTTTCGACAAGATGTAAACGTTGAAATCGCGATTCCGATGTAATAAATAATAGAAAAGAAGGGAAACTTCCTCGCGACGTAACTGCTGGCAGATGCGGTTATATATCTGAGAGAATGGTAATGAATGAGTGTTGTTCGATGAATAAGCTGGATCTGAAAACAAAACACAACATCTGGAAAAGTAAACCAGTGAGCCTTAAGAAAAATTATGAAACCTAAATCAAAAAATTTCAGGAAAAATGGAACGCGAAAAGATCAGACAGAACGTTATAGAGAATTTATCTGTATTTTGTAAGAACAGAAATTATCTTATAAACGTCGATTTGGTTCACGCAAAAAATCACCGAAAAACATGAACTGATGTTCTAAGGAAAATATTTAAAATAAATATATAAAGCGCAACTCCTATGAGTAACCAAAAATAAGCTAGAGTATCAAACAAATTGTTCAACAAGAAAAAACAAAAGGGATCAATACTCTAAATTCTGGAAAAACGATTACGGAAACATATCTCCAAAATTCGTCATTGAATTCGTTTTCAAAGCGATGGCCATAGATTTGGCTTTCGCAATATTCCTGATCACCAACCTTCGGAATTTCCAAATCCAAACAGCGCTTTTCGAACTGGATTTTCCGGGTTTCCATTATTGTTACTCAAAAGCAGAACAAGGAATACAGATTGAAGTGCCATGATAGATTCTGGTTCGGCAGGATATCGATAACTTTTGAGCGTCAAGGCGTTCCAAATTCCAGCTGAAACACAACAAAGCATGCACTCTCTCATGTCAAAAAAACAACGTCAATGACAAAACAGCAAAATCACTGGGAAATACTTAAACTTACAAGCCAGGCTCAGAACAATGCTTCCATGAAGATTACTCTGAAGAAGATATCCCGGAGCTTTGGGCTGCTGGATGAAATTCATCAATAATCGCGAAACCAAAGCAGGTGCCACAGCCGACCTGAAAAATACCGAACAGACTATATCAGAAAATTTCTAATTTGCACAACAAGACTTACATTGCACTTCCGCTGAGCAAATCTGAAACCGGTGATCGCGCATCAACATCAGGACGGTAAATACGTACGGAAAGAATTGTGATCAAAGAATTAATCGCCTCCATCTCATATAGATAATACGGATCACTGCAAAGAAGAACGAAATGCAAAAATGATTCCAACCGGAAGTCGAAATCAGTCTTACCCAACAGGCGCATGAATCAGCAGATCCACGACGGCATTCAGATACGAACTCAAAACCTGCGCTTCCGGAATTCCGACAGCATAATTTCCGTTGACTTCCGGTTCAGTCAAACCATTTGAATGACCATTTTCGACAGGAGCTCCATTAAGAACTGGTGACGGCGGTGAAACTGGTGCTGATCGCTCGAAAGTCTTCGCTAAATCCGCTTCATCAAGATTCTGAATGAAATATTTGTTCACGAAACGAATCAAGAAGATCGCATTGGAAAGCGGCCAGTTGAAATTCCTGGAAAAAAGAGAAAATTCTGAAAGCTCAGAACATCGATTTTCCCATCAGAATTTTGCGGTTTTCCATCCAAAAATCATTTAGCCGCAGAATATGGATCAGGAACTCACTTTTCAAGCCCTTCTTGAGTTTGTTTGTCCTTCAGCTGAACAAATTTCTGGACGAGAACTGAAAAATTTCCGCTTCCTTCTTCGTGGATGATGAAGTCTTTTAGCAACGGCTGAACTGCGTCTTCGATGGTTTTATAATCCTGACTGCAACACAGCAACCCATTATTTCCAATTCGCATTCAATAAAGATATTCCACGTGAAGACTAACACGGTAAAAACGAAAACAAATACCTGTTCATGGGAGGGTAGAATTTGAAAGAAAGCATCTTGTCCCAGAATTCATCCTCGGCTGGTATTCGTTCCGGTCCAACGAGACGTTTCAAAAAAGTATTTTCCGCCAGGTCCCTTATGTTGCTGCTTGAATTTCCCATTCTACACAAGTCGTCCGCCGGAATAGCAGATTCGAAGAAAACAAGATGAGAATTTGGGAGTCAGACTCAGATGCAAGGACACCCTCGTCCGTCTTTAAAGTCGAATGGTATGAAGACAGTGTGGCAAACTTAAAAACAAGATAAACCAAGTAAATTTGACCGGATGACATGAATTAGCGATCAAAAACGGAAAACGATACGTGGACAAACGTTTATTGTGATTCCTCATCAAAATACAGTACGGGATGGCAGATGCGTGTGATGACGTCGATGTACTGTTCAGTTGCGTGTGAAGCATCGTTTGCCGCCAGACCCTTCAACCAACCCCATATCATCCCCCTTCCATAGCTTTCGTAATCTGACGAACTTTTGTTGTCTTCCTCAAAGAACCCAATTTTTTTCTCGTCAGTAACGTCAGTTCGCCGGAATTCAAGCCTCTGATATCTGCAGATACCGTTCTGCGGTAGATCATCATCATGACAAGCCCGCCACCGAAGGACTATGGAACGGTTGTCGATTTGGACCCATGGGTTTGGCCAAATCCTTTGTCACGCTTTTCTAAGAAATGGAGTTCTTCGCCAATCATGGAAGATCTGCGAGAAGCATATCAAGTGGTCAAAGACGGCGATGGGAGAATCGACTTGACTGTTAAATATACGTTTGAACTTCCGTTGGAAGAATTGAGGGGAAATGTCCTCGTGGATTATGGACCTGGAAAGATGGAATTCGTCGCGATGAGCAATAGTGTGCTTGAAAGTCTGGATGATGCTGCCAGAATGTGTTTCGCTGTAGATATGAAGCTTCGCGCTAAGAGTAAGAATTACTTTTTGATCCAGTGTTAAGTTATTGCCTACTCATCTATTTAATGATCTGTTTTCAGTGGATGTCTCTGGGAAATGGGATGTGTTGAATTTGAAAGGTGGGAACAGCAAGAAGGAGAAAGCTGGATTTTGGTGCCCCTGGTCAGCGGTTTTATCACTTAGACGCAGCTCTAATGCTGAAGCGTTGAAATATCTGGATTCTTCGACCTTGAATTTCATTTGTCCTTTGAGTCCTGGGGTTGTTACTGGCAGAGTTGGATCAGCTGCTGCAGATTTGAGGATAGATTTTGCTGGAAGAACGTATTCTGAATGCTGCAATGAGCTGGGAATTTTCCGCACTGGATATTGCTATTTGAAGTTCAAGATTCCATGGAAAGTGTGGTTGAAAAATCATATTCTTCAAATGTGCCCAGAGCTGAAATGCGAAGGAGCTCTGACTGAAGATGAAGAGGCTGGACGTGCTTTCCGGATGGATTACTTCAAGACTAAAGACGTCGGAAAAATTGAATTCACAGCAGAGACTCAGAAAGGTCAGTACGCACTTTGGGCGTTCCTGCAACTAAATTACATTTTGCTCTAATCTCGTAAAAATTGAGGAAGTTAATTCTTAGACTGTGCGTAATCAATTTACACTTGGGGATCAATTTGCTTTTGTCTTACAGGAGAAGAGAAGAGTTACTGGGTGGACAGCTATGTGAAGTTTTGCCAACCAAGATCTGGTTATGGAATTTCGGGCGATTCGCTTGTTTCGGTCGATCAGGGATCGCTCTACCCTGGAGCTGACCACGATGCTGCGGAAGCATTCCTGTTGGCGATCTACGACGGTTTCTTGCCAATAACGCAGCATTCGTTTGGGGAATTCAGCCTGATGGATATTGCGTGGCATTACAAAGCAAACAATCTGGCTGATTACTGTGAAGCGAAGTGTTTGCTCACCATGTGTCAAACCAGCCTGTTCTACGTTCACGTTGGAGATGGAGCCTTGTCTTCGGAACTGATCAAGCAGATGTTGGTGGTGTTGTTTGCCGAATTCTCTCAGATCGAGAAACTTGATAATCATCAGAGAAAGTTTTTTCGGAATGTTCGGCCGCTTGTCAGGGAAGTAGAGCAGGCAATGCAGGAGCGACTGGATAGACGAAAGAGCTGGAGAAAGGCGCCATCGTTCCAGATTACCATCATCGAGTTGACCGGCAAAAAACTCAAGCTCCATGTTCGTGCACTGGATTTAATCGAATGCGTGAAAGAGATGATTCAGGACCAGGATGGAATTCCTCTTGATCAACAACGACTAATTTTCGGGAGAAAGCAACTGGAAGACGGGAGGAAGGTTTCTGATTACGATATTCAAGACGGGTCCATTCTTCATCTGGTTTTGCGATTGCGCGGTTGCTGAAAAGTCTGCTCTTTGCCTAATACCATAAAAGCCTTTTCTTTACATGGTTTTAGGGTCTTTGCGCGACCTGGACTAACGTCATACGATGGATATTTTGTGAATGCTCTGGTTTCGCGTACGCCTTGAAGAGCATAATACATAATACCGTTCGGAGAATCTGTTGAGTTTTTTTTTCATTGAATTTAGTTTAACTGAAGTGTTAGTTCCAATAAATACAGAACCAAAACGGAACTGAACAGAAGCACTCGAGTGATTATTAAGGTGGGCTGCGGGTTCATATTGGCGATTATGGTTCGCTAAATCATGAGACGTTTTCGGTTAACTTGGCAGAGCTAGGTTTCATGAAATTAATCGCTGAAGGGTTGTAGTTACACAGCCGACCCGCGCCATACCGCGAGCGATAACTCAGGGAGCCAGACAGGAACTATAAACAAAAATTTGTTCACTATTCACTCGGCGGAGATCTGTGCTAACTGAAACAAAAATTTTAGATGAAATATATAGCTTCAAGCATCCGGACAGTCCTTACGGAGTCGAAATTCACAAGCTTGAACTTCGAAAGGCCGAAACAATGCTTAAGGTTTGTTTGTGTCATCTATTGTCCTTGCAGCACATTAAAAAAAAAGCACGTAAAATGTTGACTCACGAATCGTGAATTGCTGCCTGGAGGAACCCCCCCCCCCCAACCTCCTGAGGCAGCCATTTTGTAGAAAAAAAAGTTCTAAGAAACCTCATTGGGTTTAAAGATTTTTGAGATTGCTCGGCGAACCTGGGGTTATGTACACCACTGGCGGTGGGCCCGCTGAAAACTGTGCTCTCATCAATCCAAACCCTTTCACGGAAACGCTTCAGCACGGGTCCCTTTACTAACCGTGACAAGGTCACCAGAATTGATGCGTTCGCGGATTTTCGCAGATCTTAGACATTCCAAGCAAAACTCGAGGAGGCTCGACCTGAGTATATTCCAGCAACTCATATTACTATTCAGCAATTCTCAGCACTTGAACACCATGGATCTTTTGGCATCCATCGCAACTCTGTATCGCATACAAACAACGTTTTGAATGTATCCAACTTGAAACACTTCAGTTTGTTCAGGTTCGACTAGTCTACCCAGCCCGAATTACAAGTAGCTACTGACAATCTAATAGTGGCCAGTCTCGCTTCAAATATCAACCTGAAATCTGATGTGTCTGCTCGTTGGTTCATCCTGCACCAGGTGCACCGTTAGTTGAATTGTACATGAATATCACACCGGAAATTATGTGGCTGGGATGGGCGTGTCCTTTTTTAATCCTGGTCAACGTAGCTTTCGTATGTTACTCGGATTTCTGCAACTTTGTGCACAAGAATGAACACATTGTTTCAGATCATCGCATTTAGAGCCGAACGCCAGGCTGAGCAGGTTTGTGGTGACAAAGAGCGACGATCACTTCCTAACGCCAACTTGCAAAACATTTCAAGTTAAACCTTGAAAGGAACGAAATCGTGAGTCTTACTCTTACTGTTTCTTTCTAATGTTGAACTTTGCAGAGTGATGACGGTTGGTCAGCTATGTTCGCAGATGCCCCTTTTGCATTTTTTAAGTATGGACTTGAACAGGAAAGGCTCTACGCTGAATATTTGAAGTGAGACCACGCACTAGTAGTTCTGACTTTTAACTGTGTATGCAAGCATTCCGTTCAAGGTACCCGACAACCACTAGAAAGCGACCTATGCTATTTCCTTAACTCTATTTTATCACGCCAAAACAGAACCGCTGATGTCTGCCGGGAGCATTTATAACTGTGAAACGATCGATGTACAAGCAGTACTACTCTCGTTTGGTAATGGCCTTCTAGTTTGTAACTACTGTGCAGGGGACTGGAGTTCCAAATGTTTAGAGTATCTCAGTACTCCGGTATTTTGAATTCCATTTTTGGACGAACCGCTCAGTAACTAAAACACGAAGGGTAACGTCCGTGAAGTCACATAATCCAGGGTTAACATAACCCAAGTTCTCCAATGCCTCCAAATTCCAATGTTTCGTGCACAAGCGCTGTTCAAAATCGAGCCCGGCAGATTCACTTCGGTGTACGTTCGGGAGCAATTCTCAACTTTCCCAGAAAAACCACGCAGATTTTGTTGTGCCACCGAACGCCATCAAACACAAAATTCTACAGACCAGATCGGGTATTAATTTCGGTAAGACAAAAACTTCCAAGAAAGACAACGAAATAGATAAACGAGTAAAACTCTTTCGGACCAAAGAAGATTCAACAGGAACAAAAAGGTCGTTTTGGGAAATGCTACCGAACTCTAGTAACAACTAAAGCATTCGCCCCTTGCAGCTCTCGGATCCACAGAGACAGGACATGATCCGTCCAGGAACACTTCCAATTTGGTATCCATAGTCATAGACCAGCTCCGTCCCAGCAACGATGTTCTTCGATGTAAAGAAGGCCACTTCGTAATACTTTGGGTCGAAATAATCTCGGTGTATCGCTTGGACGAAAATATTTGGCGCGCATGAGTGGTTGAAGAATCGAGCGACATTCCCAAACCGTGAGCAGTCAATGTTGAGCACAGTTTCATCCGGACCGCAAGTGCGGTCGGTGTGTTTGGTTTCGATGATATCAAGGGACATCAAATACTTGTCGCAGTCGGAGTTGACTTCATTGTCTGTGATGATCTCCCCGCAGTAAAATCCGACGAAGGAACCGATAGGAATATCGCAGGCTGCTCGAACGCCCCAACCGCGATCTGCAAATTTAATGAGAACATGTACAGCCGACAAAATGAACTGTTTCCAGTTACAACCCAATCGTCAAGAAAATCTCCAAAAACACCGAAATTCCTGAACTTTTGTAAGTTTCCGAGAATTTCAGATATCTATCAAGGACTATGCGGCTTCTATTGCTGCGTAATATTTCATAACTTGTGCTGTTGTTTCTGAGCAAAACCTGTTTTCAAGCGCGAAATCATCCTCATCCGTTCTGCTGAAAAGGTCACACATTTTGTAGCAACTCGAATTTGATTTCTTTAGCTGAACAAAGTACATTTCGTTTAAACATAAAATGCCGTTAAATTAACCAAGCGTGACTTCTGAGCTGACAGTGACTTGTCCAAAATGATGAAATGCCAGAAGCAACTAACTGAGTGCACGAACCTGGATAGAAGTACAGAGCTAACGGGAATGGATTCGGGAGAGAAGCGTTCCGATGTTCACAGCTACTAGAACAAGTACACATCCGGTTGCATTCCATGATCCTACAAAGCGAAGAAATAACTTCAGAACCCTTGGTATAAATCTATATGGCACCGTTCAACTGCGCTCAAAATCATCGTTGAAAAGATCTTATCTCGTTTCAAGAAGAGAAAATTCAGAAGAGCCACAGAAGAATATTTTTCAAAGAGACCGCTAGACAGTTTGTGATATCTGGCTGAAAATTTGAATCAAATCAAACCTTCAACAAATAGCGAAGGGTGCAATACTGTAACTGATTTTGAAAACTACGAAGAACACAGAAAATCTACGTAGATGAATTTCAGAATATAGCAAGAAACAAATCATTTCTTGGTTAAAATTGAAATAACGTTAATTTCTACGTCAAACATAATTAAAACTGTTTCCATTCGAAGAAATTCTGTGGCATTTCACACCGAAGTGCGGGTGTGCTTTCCTCCTTTTCTGAAACTCGGCGCATCTGCCAAACCTCTCACTGTCAGGCTGTCTCAAAATTTCTTTGTGGAATCAGCCAAAAACGTAATAATTTCTGTTGTATTGAAAGTTCGAATTCGACCAACTCACCACGGCTGTCGTCCATATAATCGTCCCAAATAATAAACATGGTCCGAGGTTTTCTCGAAACTCCGGCATTCACAGTGGTCAGAACACGGGCCAATGCAGCTACATCCGCGTGGTCGTTTAGAATTACGTGAATCAATAAATTTCCGTGCAGCCATCGAGAATTTATTCTTCTTGACGTAGGTGAACTTCGATGGGAGAACTTTGGAATAACAATTAAATGCTGGAATGGTTCGATAAGGCTTCAAAACTCCACCAGCCGAGTC
>JAQIWT010000548.1:0-18268 GCA_034696485.1 Isohypsibius dastychi
AACAAAGGTTCAAATTCGCTCTCGTTTTCAAAGGGTCCCCCCTTTAAAAAACGCGTTTTTTCGTCACGTGACAGGTTGGAAAAATCGCTTCGAAAGAATAAAAGCCAGGGCTTTTTATTGGTAAATTACGGTATATGGATTGGGTTTTCTCCCAAAATGGACGATATAATAGCGGGGATTTACCAAATTTCATGATATCGTTGCGGAGATTTCCCGGAAGACATGTTCGGAAATTCCCAATGCTCGTCTTCGCCCCATATGAGCTTGTTGCAAACAATCGTCGCCTGCCACTAAAATGGTATATCAGTTAATCTTCTGCGGAATAAACCCCTTGCACAATTCAGGTGAACAATTTTACGATCAAGAATCAACAATTCTCTGATAAAATGGAATCTTGCGTTGAACTTGCTCACGGAAAAGAAAACTTTCAGTGCCATCGAATCGCCAAAGCATTATCGGCTTGGATCAGCAAGAACAATTTCGGAGTTATGTTTGTATATTGTTGTGAAGCGTGTCTTCTTGGATCCGGAGATGCTCAGACGAAAGGACTCTTTCTCAGCAGCTTGAGCAACTGGGAACCGTGGTGAAAAATCGAACGGTGGACAAGGCATGTTCGGATCTTTTGGATAATCAGCAGTAAAAAATCATGATTCTTGCAACAGAACTCGAGGGCATTAAGGTCAAAACTGATCTGACGTTTACTCTTGAACCAATGTACGGTCGACAAGAGGACATAAGTTTCGACAGGAAGATCGCTTTGCACCAATGTCCTTCCGACGGTTCAAACAACTCCTGGAAATCCTTGTTATCAGCTACTGTGACCAGAACGAGCCAAGATTCTTTCTCAAGACTCCATTAAGTAACCGCAATACAAATATTCTACAGTGAAATTGCGATGAAAAATATATCAGTAACGGCAAAAACCAAAAAAAAATTATCTAGCATTCATCAAATCTTAGTGTCTTGGATTATCCTCCCGAAACAGAGCATTTTGGTATTCAAATTTAAGAGACAGAGTTCAATTACTCTGTTGGCTATTCCAAAATGGCCGAATAATTTTCATTGGTGGAGAAACAGAAAAAATCACGTGATTTATTTGAGAATTACATAAAAATAATTGTTGATTAAGGCATCAAATTGCCTATTCTGATTCCCACCAGAACTCCATTAAATTGATACACACACACGAACGCAATAGAACCATTAGCGCATCAAGACAAATTTTATCGCTGAAACATATTTATATTTCACAACAACGACTCCAGTCGTCTCTGTAAAATAGACACATTTATCCACCAAGCACAAATCAAACAAGCAGTAAAAACTCACTCATTCTTTATTAGCCATTTCCAGTTTGGGAACGGGAGGAGCAAATGCAACAGGAGCTGTATTTCTACGACTCAATTCTGCGAACTGTGACGCCGATTCGACAGCAGATTTCTTTTCATCTGCTAATTCAAAATTTTTCAATGCAACAAATAATTCTCTGAAAAATAATGAAAGAGGCACGCTTAATGTTCTTTTCGAAAGTCAACCCCGCATAGAACTGGTATCATTTGTTGAACTGCCGGAATACGATTCTTTTACAAGAGTACGCACTTTCGTAATCGATTCGAACAAGGAAGAACGACATGCATCAAGCGACGGTTTCGATAATTCGGCACCACTTTCATCCATCACATTCATGCCGTGCAAGTCAATGGCCTGGACGTTGTGCACATTGCTGCACGACAAACGATGATGTTTCTGTAAATATTGCCCAAAAGTTTCGAAAACAGACAACGATATCCATTGTGAGTAGAAGCCCGGCTCGGGAAACATTCTTGAAAATGCCGATTTCAAAATGGTGCCACTCCATCCTCATTCGCAAATACGTAAGCATTAGGCGGAAACTCCAGAAGCAATGCAGCTGGGTCCATTCTAGGATTCTATAGAGCTCATGGTGATCTATATCACCCCTAGGAACACAAAAAACGTGCAACCTGAAAACTGCCCAAAAGCCATGAAAAAACAGTGGATTCGTACCAGTGAAAATGAGCAAGTGCACAAAACGTTGCTGACAAAGCCGACGCTACGTTCATGAATGAACACATGAATGAACACATAACACTCTGGTATCTGAAAAACTGCAATATCTTTCTCAAAAGTGCGTATGATAGCACTTCCCGACAGAAACCGATACCGCAACATTTCCAACTACAAAATCATGTACGATGAAGCGTGCGCTTCAGGCATCCTCAAATAATCCTCTTTAGCAATGGAATGATTTTCAACAACTGGACAATGGGACAACCAACGAAACAAATTTTCCCACGTCCTTGCTTGCCATGCTCCGAAAGATCGTTCTCGTTAACGCAACAAGGACCACAACGTGCGCCGCCAAGACAATCAATCATTCTTGACAATCCAATCTTGAAATTTCCTTCCACAGCAACACGAAAAACTTTCGACACTGAAACTGATATACACGATGATGTGTCCGGTGAACAAAAGTGCGCAATTTCTTCCATCAAATACTCATAACGTTTTCCAAAAACTTTTGCAGACTACTCCGCTATCACACATTTTGAGACAGCCATTGTAATTATAACCGCGAAAAAAAATGTTTTACCACCACTAGCACTTTAACACTATCTAACTTCAACATTGTCAACGAAAGAAAACGCAAAATGCGCATTTTACGATCACAAAACGGAAATCGCTTGAAAGCATCATCATCAGCATCAACGTTAACAACCCGTAATACATCAATTAGAATGAAGAGCTGAATCAACATTACACAAACCTCAAAACACGCAGCCAGAAAAAAAATTTTGAATACATTGATTACATCGTATGGGCAAAATAACCTCGCGTGGCGCACTGAATACGATTTCAAACCGGCAGCATAATCAATTCACGGTCATCGTCAACAGCACGCAATTTGAGTGTTCCAATACTGATGACATAAGCTTCCAATTCATTTGGCGGAGTTTCATAGAACAAACGACGAATAAACTCCACGCAAGGGTAATAGTTTTCAAGAGGATCCCACCCACTTCGGAACATTCTATGAACAAAATATGGCACAGGAACAGGAATATTTCTCAAGCTAATTCCAACAAGGTGCCGCACCGGGGTTATGACGGAAACAGCTTCAATTTGACATAAAGCCGGTAACTTCAACGCTACATCCGGCTGTTCCAATTTCTCAACAGGGACTTGGTACAATGATGACCACAATAGAATACAAACATTCCTGAATACATCTTCAACTCTTTCCAAAAAGGAACGCGTCATCCACTCGTAATCTGAACACCTTGTCCGCTCATCATCATCATTATGATCGTGATTATGATGAGAACGCATATAATAGAGCCCAGCAACATCCGAACAACTTTCTTGATCAAGAACTGCAGCAAACAAGTTAATCTGATAATCACGCAGAACAGCCATCGCCATCACCTGCAAATCGTGAAGCTCATGATGGAGCAAATCCCTCCTATATTGAAATACTCAATAAACAAAAGCCGTCAATGAGACTTGACAGAATTATAAACTCACCTTCAAAAATGGACTGCGCCCAGAACATCAGCAATAAAACATGCACTTCGTTCATAACAAAAAAATAACAAAATGCAATTTCTTCCCGGAACACTCTACGCTCAAGATGAGCTATAATATACGGCTCAGCCTCCAATTCATATTTGATGTAACGAATGTACTTTGACAGATATTGTGCGGCAAACAATCTCGGCAAGTCAAAATAATCAGCTTGAAAAGAAAAAACTCCTTGGCCACCGAACACTGACAATTTTCCTGATTCGGAAATGGCCGTCCAATAAAACAAATCTTCGGATAAGATTTCTGGACAACGCTACCCTGGAAATCCGGCACAGATTCCGGGGACAAATAGGTGGAGGCTCTTTATGCTACCGCATCATCGTTAACACTAGGAAAAATATCATCTCCCTGCCAAAAGCACTTAATACCATCAACCTCCTCAAGTTGTCGCAGAATAAGAGTCACTCCAACTCTCAAATTCCCTTCTAGGGCAACACGAAACACACCACTTAAAGGTTGCGTGAAACAATTCACATTGTTCGAACGATCAGAACACACACCCACGGCGACAGCTTACTATAGTGATATGCCAATAAGTAACCATCAACCTTGAACCATGCACAAGCCATTGTAGAAATAAACTTCAATCATTGGGCGACACACCGATTTTAAGTCACACTGATGAAATAGGGAACTTTGAATCGATGTGATGACTTGCTCAAAATCTACGAACATACTTCTAGCAATACATTCGTTTTCTGTTAATATCGCTGAGTACAACTTTTATTTCACTCAACATTTAGGCATTATTATCAAAAAGTATATTTATCCACTTACGACATCATTACCAGCATAATGTATGTACTAGGATACAAGACCAAAGTATAACACGCAAGACCAAAGTATAACACGCACACATTAACCAAAACAATCCCGTTCCATAATATCCAAATCAACTCAACTCTGCTTTCATTATAAATAATCTAATGAAAACAATTACAAAAATATACATACAAAAATAATTTTATGTAATGAGAAGACCACTGCAAAGTCACCTATACTTAATATCAACCCTTTTGTTCAGTAAAGCAATGAAATTCAGTATAACGTTTTCACACTTTCACATCACAAGCTTCATTAATACGAACACGTACACATTAAACGAACAAGGAGAATTTGCATAGTGAAGGCAAAATCAAACTGACATGAATAACATTGAAAACACATATTCAATTCTCCAACCAATCCCTACTGTTACTCCAACCCCCGCAGATCCTTTTTGTGTGCTGCGATACTACTTATGCTCTTGTCATATTCAAACGAGCACGTCCTTTCAGAATGTGGCTGTTGAATTGGTCGGGAGTGTATGGGAACGTTCACTGCTGGAATAAATAACGCACCTGGAGTAAGGACATGGCTCAACGCAGACCAAACGGCAAGATATGCTCTAATGAACAGGACGCAACCACTACCACTCAGTGGACAAATTCACTTTGATCTTTTTTAGCAAGATAAACCGCTCATTCCAGAAGTCTACAAGACCATCAAATTTGTACGTTGCAGACCAAACACTGGTTTCAATGCGCTCGATGACGCAAGTATTCCAAGAGCAGCAATACGAAATCCAAAGTTGAGTGTGAGAAAATACGAACCAGCAGTATCACACATGAACGCCTATTCAAAACTGTTATTGTCTGCACCAGCGGTTTACCATTCTGAACGCGTTCAAATCTGACAAATGACAATTATGAAAAACAAAAAGGACAAATATTCTCTAAATGGCCGAATATGTTCACTAGACAGCTTCCAAAAATGATGATGATAGCAATGACAAGCTCAGAAGCTTTTTCAGGTACAAATGATACGAATCCGTACTTTCTTAACCACTTAACAATTCAACATCCCGCAGCGAAGGTTGATGGTAAAATATATCCGTCGAACAGATATGAAATGAATTTTACGACAAACCGTTCATTACAAGCTTATGGAGGATTAGGCCGTTCTTTGGAAATATTCAACGAAAACTCGAGAGAGAGCTCCCATTTACCAGGACAGAACACAATAAGGGATTCACAATCTTGATTTTGATTTCACACCGAGTGGAACGTCTCGCGGCGCACTGACGTTGTTTAGACAAGAGAACTTGAATTTGAATATGCGATTCAGAGAGACTCTTAACAGACCAATCGTAGTGATTACTTATTCAGTCCACGACGCCACAATCAGTATAAACAACCAGCGTCAAGCCATTTTTGATTTTACACCATGAACAGTAAAGGTCTGAACAATGCTAGTTCAGACTAGCAACTTTGATTATGCTCGCTCAGACCATAGTTGCTTTGTTTTGGAAATGCTTCGAGCGAAGCAGTTTTAGGATTGAAAATGATCCGCTCAAAATCCGCTAGCGTTTTTAGAGCATTTTTGAGCAGTTTCGATAATTTTTGTTTTTTTTTTTATAATTTTTGTGCGGGGGTTTCCCCGTTAGTTTTTTCATTGTTAGCGAACTGATAATTACGGCTCTTGAACCAGAAACTTTTATCTTACGCCACTTTTATATGACAACATGAACATAAAAGAGAGATAAACCTTTCGTGGTCCAAATTTTCATTCTTTTGACGTTGAAAATGAACTAAAAATGCTAGTTTGTCTGCTCTTACAAAAGCTGTTCTGTTCAAAAAACGCTTCATCGAAAGCAGTTTCATTTTCGAATCTGCTCTGACTTAGGTTGGTTTTAAAAGCATTTATGCTAGTTTCAGACTAGCACTACTTTGAAAAGCATTTTTTGTGACCTCAAATGAATATTAAGCACATTGAAATTGCTCTGAAAAAGAATGCCACAATGAATTACTGTTTTGTTGAAGTGTTCGCTGCAGATACTCTGCCGGAGACGGAAGAACTTCCCGGAGGTTACATTGCCAATACGGAAACATCACATGGAGGTTGACAACACTGGGTCGCTTTCTTTTGTGTTGACGATACGATTGAATGTTTTGATAGTTTTGGTAAAACACCAGCTTTCTATTCAGAGTACTCGGCAGAACGGGTGGTAGACGAATACGAATTTCGATGATTTCAGGCATTGAACTCGGAAGATAGCACGGTATGCCGTCAGTATTCTATGTACTGCTATGTGCTGCTTAGAGCATACGGTTTCTGATATGATGATGTGATGTCTATTTTCACCAAAAACACTGTTGCAAACGATGCGTTCGTGTGCAAATTCATCAACCGATTCTTCAAGATGCATTTTTCGATTGGTCGATTGCTGAAGCAGTAGGCGTTGCCGTTCTGTGTGTATCTAAACAGGTGTATTGTCCATAATCCATTCAGTACAAGATGAATCTTTCCAAAAATTATTCAGTTACTGACGTTATGTGGTGGCATGGCGATCAAGGGACTTCAAGCAACGACCTCCTGAAGCTGATGGAGGAGAGACTTGTTATTTCAAAAACATTTGTTTTGGACACGTGAAATAGAGATTTCTGCGATGGATTCAACTAGATCATGCATTGAGTAGTGTATGCTGAGTGTGTTCATTGAAGAGTGTAGAGTGTATTCATTGAAGAGTGTATGCTGAGTGTATTCATTGAAGCGTGTGGAGTGTATTCATTGAAGAGTGTATGCTGCGTGTATTCATTGAAAAGTCTAGAGTGTATTCATTGAAGAGTGTATTCATTGCTGACCATGCAAGACCTGAAACATCGCGAGAACAAATAAAAACTGAGTATATCAAACGAGCTTGTTCAGGCTGGTTGGGTAATAGTTTCAAAATCAGCCCAGAAAGCGCAAGTTCAATCCATGGAACAATTATGAGCAATTTACTGGACTCACCTGGAGATTTTTGAACTTGGCCATGCAAACTGTCACAATCAATATTTCACTATAGCGAGCCCGAGCTTGTTGAAGACCAACTGAACGACCTTTGTATATCGATGACAAGCAAACTGGCGAATTGTAAAGACTTGGAATCAGTTATAAAGCTCCCGGCATCGTTTGCTTTCATTTTTCTGAAGATTTATCCTTTTTCTAACGGGAAGGGGCGAACAGTACGAATTTAGACCAGCAGTATTAGGACGAGTTTTGACCAGCAGTATTATGCGCCAGCATACAATGTTTCCATTCATACAAAACACGGGACAAAATTTGTACATTTCCCGCCTCGAAGATGCCCAGTACGGTTTGAATCCTGGAATGTTGGCACGGTTACTGCTGGAAAACGTATATAATTTTGTAAATTTATCAACCTGTTGTCTTGATCTGTAGTCTATTCAGCAACTTTGAAAACAAAGCAAAAGAACCATAATCATGGATGAACAAAATCCAATATAAAGCCAGACGGCTGGAGCTATCACCAAGATCGTTCTCATAGTTTTGATAATGATATTTGCTATAAGTGAAACTGTAACACATATTATGTTACTCCAAAAAATTGCACAGTAACTAACAAAAACGTTCCGTTTAATAATTGTCTGTCGAAACTTTTAGAAAATGGAAACATAACGGAACGAAATGAGATTGTTCCGAATCAAACGAAACAAAATGGCGTCGGGTTTTTGAGTCTAAACAGGAAATTTCCCACCAAGAACAAAATGGCGTCGACGCTTAAGAACTGAAGAGGGGGGTGGCCTAGTGTGGGCGGCCATTGGTCAGTGGCAGGCCGCCGTCCGTACATAGCCCTGTCTAGCCACATAAGCCCTTCCAACTTGCGCATTACGATTAAGAAAATCAAAGAAAAAAACATGAGAAATGTACTTTGAAATCCGTCATGCACCTCGATGGACAATGAGGAGTCTGAATGAAAAATTCTACCGGTAGGTGTAGCTCATCGATTGCAGTAAGAAATTCTCATTGCGAATTGCTCAGTCTCTCATGTATACGGATGTAAGTGACGCAACTGTACGACAACGGATGATTCTAGCTTCTATCAATGATAATTCCATTTTTTGACTGAGAATACTCGTTACTCGTTATTCCGCATCAAGATCACTATCCTAGTTTCCACTGTATGTCAGTTCACACAGTTCACACTACCGTTCACACAGCGTTCAACACAAGACGTGGAATCATGAACTCAATTCGATCGAAGGAAAACAATGAAATTTTGATTCTGTCTGCAGCTGTTCGGATTGAGCCATTGCTAAGAGTGGGGTAAGTTCAATAAAATCCGGTAGTTAACTTTGGTCTCCTCAACGAATTTCTTGTCAGTGCATTGAATCGGGTCATCACTGTAAACGCATACACATCATCTTTCATGGAAGACAAGTTAACTAACTGCTCACCTTTGGAGCAAAACGTTCTTCTGGATATCCTCAACCGCAGTAAGATCACATATCAGTCTAGCTAGACTTGATTTGCGAATCTCCCGCAGTTGCTCTAAGATGAATGGTTGACGTTAGATCACCAATATGTAACATATCATTAAATACCAGGTGAAAACTGGGATTGCTGGTTGTAGAGAATGCCGCTGAATTCAAACCAAAACCGGTCTCCGAACTTGAGATTGTGGAATTGCTTTGCAATGATACAGGCAAATGTTGGCCCAACTAATCCACCCTCTGAATCTGGAAGTTCAGAGATTCCACCGGCAAAAAGATCCTAGAAGACAGACCAGACTATTCTGACTTATCCGGCAGTGGATCGTTAGTGTCACTACTCACCACGTCGACTGGTGACCTGTAAAATTAGAAAACGTCAGATGTGTTTTGAATAGTACAGTATCACAACTGCTGGACTAACTCACTTATACAACTTTTTGAGCCCATTCAAACTTCCCTTATCGAACACGTCCTCCCATATCGGACTGTCCCAAGATGGGTCCACACTGACATCTCCCAAACAGAACTGACGAAGGTCATAGTATGTTCCAATTCCTGGTGACATTTTCAGCTCAAACGAGAAACTGATTCAGATTGATTTTGACAAACAACTGACCGTGATCACGCCCACGTTGGATATTCGTTGCGAACAGATCCCCACCAAACGGGCTGCTGGTTTTGAAGAGTTTGTTCTGCACTTCACCTGTAACTTGCCGATCCATTTTGAATGCTGCTTTTGAGCACTGTCCTTTCAAGATATTCCCGACACCAAACGGGTCCTCTAAAGCCAGGGAGATTCGATTCTGGTGGTCGGAAAGCTTGTAAGCAACAACATCTTCGTGCGGAGTGGACTGCTTGCCGAAATCACTTTTGAAAATATGGTCCCCCAAAAGTGAATGCCCAAACCTAATGGGAAGAAATCATGATTGTTTTTTTATTAAAAATTATCAGAAATTTTACCGCCCAGCGGCAGTTGAGAATTCCAGCAAAACTTTCCCCAGACCAGGTTTGTATTTATTCTTGTTAAGATAATCGCCATTTTGCAGTGGCGTCAGCTCATAATCGTGCATTCTTCTTGGGCCCAGAATTTCCGGGAGTAACTCATTGTAGACGATGAACTGGTATTGCGCAATCACAATTCTTCTTGACATCTACAATCTTCTATGGTTCAAATCCAATCCTTCAATTAATTTTTCTCAATTCAGTATACCCACTTGATAGCATTTCTCATCGTTCAGATCAGAAGCTCCATGCAGCAAGATGCAGTTTCTCGCAATCCGATTATGTTGACGTAACCAGAGCTAGAATCAAAAAAGGTATTAGAGGTACACTTTTGAAATTCCAGTTAGTCGATGCTCTACAATATGCATCGAGGTCAAAGGTGGCTGTTCCCCAGCCCGGATATCCCCAGCCATGACGCAGCACTCATTTTTTTCACAAGGTGCGTTAACAGAGAATTGATACAGGCAGTTGATAAAATCAGACATCGGGACAAACTCTGACTCAGCCTCATTCGGAGAAACGCGTTCGGAGCCGTAGGGCTTCAAGACTTTAAGCCCACCCCCTACATAGGATCTTAGCCTGGGGGAAGATCCACCAGATCCGTAAACATTAGACGCATCCAACCAGTGGGTGTTCTGGTTGATCTGGAGCCGTACCCCCAGACCTATATTAAACAGCTGATGATTAAGAAAACTAATAAAAAAAACGAAATTTAAAACTGACCACAAGCTGGATCCGTGGATGTTGCCAGTGATCGAACAAACTCCAAACATTGCACATTATAGTCGGAGTAGAATGGATCAAACTCTGAGACAGTGATGGCATCACACTGAGATGACGTTGCATACGGACAGCAGAGTGGCTGGACTGTCTTCGTTTTCCCGAGGATTTTTTGATGGAACACGGGAGCTATGAAGAAGTAAAAAATTCAGCTCTGAATCAGTTCTGAGCTTGTTCGCTCACTGAGGGTGATATCGTGATCCACAAACTGCCCGAAGGTGGTGAACAGCAGCGATAGCTTCGAATCTGTGGCCGGGAGAGAGTGGCTCATCGTTGTGCTGACGAGTCGTGGAGATGGTAATTCGGTACAGGATTCATCTTGCGTCGACGTGAATTTTCTCGGCAAATCACATCCTAACGTAAAAGAATAATGTTTCCATACGTTTTCAAGAAAAGGTCCGCTTACCATCAGCGTAGCGGTTAGGTACTAGCCGTTGAAAAGTTGTTCCGGCCATACCAAGATTCGGAATGTTAAGATCATGACAAGAGCCATTCTCCCTTCGGAATATTTCTCTTGGATTGCAGTTCGTGGCATTAGGTTCTTGAACCGCACAGTTTCGGTTAGGTTTACAATAACCACTGTTCGGAACACATTTGTGTGTGTCATTAACATCCCTGCAGTGAAAGAACATTGAAGCGGGAGAATACAATACTGGAAAGGCGTACTTGTTGCGGAGTGCTTCTAAAGCAAAGCTGTTGACAAGGCCCACCATGCCAGTAGCCAGACTTTCGTAGTTTGGGGTGCTGAAAGATGGGACAGTTCTGCCTGTTTGAAAACTCGTCAGAAATGGTACGCAGGGAAAGCACGTGACTTACTCGGCAGGTTTTCCATCGACTTATACATTTCCCGATCCGCTCTTTTTCGGCTTTCAGCCAGCGCATTGTCCAGGTCAATTCCGCTAGCGGACTGTGCATCAAAATTGTACAGGTGAGAATCGGCCACATTTTCAGATTTAATTTCAGCACAATCCAAATAACTCCCTGCTAAGTAACCAACGTAAATAAAAATCAAGCTCTTGACCGACATTTTGTTGATCGTCAAGGAACGTGCTATTTCATGCGAGGTTTAGAGTTGTTGCTCACATACGGCAGTTCATTCGCCTAAATCTCTTGTTTTCAAATTACGGAACAATCGTATCAAATTTGTGATGTCCCATCAATAATGCCCATATCGAGACCAATTCTTGTGAATATGACAAACATTCGATTGTCCCTATTAGCATTCTCTGATGCCTTGACCTTCAGAGCGAAACGCTTGGTTTGAAAGAATCGAGACACGAAGTGCACTTTGGATATTGACTAGCTCGTGTTATTTTGACCCCAGAGACTGTTTGACTTTCGATGAGGGGTGAAGCTGCTCCCTAACGTTGTAGTTATGTGACAATTTGACCGTCCCACCAGTAACTGCAATTCGCCTCCCAAATTACTGGCCATTTATTTCCACAGAGTAAAGGAAAATTAGAAGAAGGCCATTAAGCCATAGGCAATTATTATAAATTACTCGGCGAGGAAAATATGGATTTCTGAAAACAGGCAATCCTTGGGGTTGTGTAATGACTGACGTCATCATACTTGGACCACTGTACAAACCCTTCGTATCACGTACATGTACCGCATATGATCGAGAATTCCCATCAACTTCACGGAATCAAATCAAGACAACATCTACGGCTTCATATATTTCTGACATTCATGTGGAGTGCAAGACTTATCAACTTGTGACGGGAAATGTGCGGTGCAAAACGCAATTGTTACCCTTCTTGAGATCGTTATTTTATTAGTGTTGATTAACTGATTACTGCTTTTTCGTTATGGAATTCCACCCATGACGAGAATGTGCAATACAATTTAAACAAAAACAGCGTCAGCGAGGGAGAAGCATGCAGAATCGACCAATAACAGTTCGAAGCTCTTTGATAGCAATCGCAAAAAGGACTGGGTCAAGCAACGATTGTAAATACTGCAGAGAAACAGCTATTTTTCCGAAGAGAGCAGGAATTTGGGATGTGAAGAGAAGCATGGTGAAGAACACCTTCGCGGGGAGGCAGAATACACATATGCTCACAGTCATAAATGTCAGCACCATGAAACCATGCGACCCACGGTTACTCCGGTTCATTCTTCCATTTTCATTTCCAGCTATATCCTTCTCTTGATTCCGCGAATTTGATTGTTCGGTTTTTCGGGTTCCAGCTATGATAATGCATGAGATATTGAAATTGGGAGAATGACAATAGCAGCTTACCAGAAACCGTAGCAGTATTTCCCGGTTTGACATCCCCCACTCTTCTTCCTCGCCTAACACGGTTTTTATACCAAAGAAACGGATATGCCCCAACAATAATCGCAAACGCAAAATCATACAAACTGAACTGAAGTACTACGGCGTATGTCCATTGTTCGTCGGTATTAATAAAGCAGCCATATTGCGCTTCAGGCAATCGATAGTACAACTGATCAATGACCAGAAATGGGATCGTGAATGCATGGGCATACACGAACGCACCGATACTGATCCCCAGCGCCATTTTCTTGGAGTGATGAGCTCGATAGCTGACCGGCCAGAAAACTGCCCAAAGCCGGTTACATGTGATCAACGCGTGCATTTCTAGAATGAACGCTTGCCAAACCCATAGACCGTAGAGGTAAAAGGTGCACCAACGCGCGCCGATTGTCCAGTGGGTGTAAAGCCTGTTACGGACATCGAGAACAGTTTCGAATAACGCGTACAATAAATTCCCTAAGAGGAGGCTGATGAGGTAGGTACTGAACGCGGTGACCAGGTCTGACTTTTTCAGGAAACACATGAGAACAAAAGAGTTGGTCAATATGGTGCCGATCCCGCAGATTGTTTGGAAGATTGCCTGGAATCCCCAGTTCGGCTGATCATTTTCGATGGAGTTTGAGATGTTGAAGGTGGATGAGTGGTTGGCATTCATACTGATTACGGGCACAGATTTGGAGAATCAGAGAAACAGTGGCAGATCAAAAGATTTGATGAATACCGGATAAAACAGTGTGGTGGGATAAGTGCAGTTGTCTGAATTGTATGCAAAAACCGAATCAAATGAATGATTTTATGGTGTTCTTATTTAATCGCAGCTAGAATGTGTTAAGCGTCGCAATCAACGTTTCTCCGGGGAATGGATCGAGCAAGCAATAATAGGCATTACCTCGTGACGACTGGAAAGAATTGGCCAATAATGATAAAACCGTCTCAAGTGAACATATTTCATGCAATATAATCGCGTGAGTGCCTGACCCAAGTACAGCCATGAAAAGAAGAGAGTCGACGTGACGGTTTCGCGGAGGAGGAATTTCTCCGAACCAAACCTCGCCAACGTCGCAGTGACAATTGAATATGCACGCCGAGGGATTTGGAGTATTGGATGCGAAGTCAAAGACCGAATTCCATGAGCGCACGAAAACCTGTCTGACTTTCCATTAACGCCACGTTGACCGGCTGGTCCGTTCAAAAATTGTTGCTGGTGCTGTTCAGGTTCTAGACGGATTTAGTTTTTCCAACAAAAAGTTTTTCATTCCCTCAGGGTTCCACCTGAAAATCTTGAAGACTTGTATATCTAGGACGCTCTGTTGGAAGACGATGGGTGTTTGCTTCAACAGGTTTGACTGCACATGCAAAAAATCGAGTCGTCATCTTATTTCTTAAGCTCTGAGCTGGTCATTCAGCGCATAGTTTCTCTTTGTGGAGATTAGATTGTGGAAACAGAAAAAAGCTGCTGCAGTACTCAACAACGTGATTCTAAAAGCTGAAGCGATAAATCTCTGCGACTTCTAAGCGAGTACAGTTTTTTCCAGAGTCGCAGCATAATTCGAATGCAAAGTCCCTGCAGAATGTACCAGCTCGTAGTTGCAATAATGCTCGTCAAGCTTATGACTCATTACCTGTGCAACAAGAATTGCAGTGCAACTCCAGACTGTGATTTGAGCAGCGGTCTAGAAAAACGAAAATTAGTGCATACTTTAGTAGCACATGGAACACAGTTGATATTTTAGCTTACAATGCTGAGGTTGATTAGACTGAGATTCATTATCACACTAGCGGATAGAGTGAGATACACTATCGCCAAGATGAAAAATGTCTCCGTACATGCAAACCAAACAATTAAACCGATTGGATTTTGCTGGAAGTAAAGGGTTTAGACACGCTGCCATGAAAGCAATGTCCCCACTTACTTTAATAACTGATACTAGTAAGCCAGTCCCAGCAGAGACCAGAATAACAGCGGCGACAATCTGGAGTATAGCTGCGATGTGTAGACTCGGAATGAGCAGAGCCAGGACAGGATCTTCTAGACACAAGTAAGCCGCACCATTTATTCCTGTGAAGATTCCTGCGAACTGAGACGAAATTTGGAGACTGGAGTGTGTGAAGTTAGAGAGTGCGCAAATTTACCAGATCGAATCCAGCTAACCATTTTATCTTTCCAGAAACCCCGCAACATCTACCGTCATCAGTGAGCTCGAGCATCTTAGTACCCCGCACTGCGTGCATAACAGAAACTTTTCGCACCTCGAATGATTTACGAGCCCACGCTTCTGCTTCTTTTACGAAGCGATAATGGGATTCTGGATCACTACAGGCTAGAAACAGGCATGGAACAATGCAGTACCAGATGCGTTAGTTCAACGTTATGATCAATGCTATTGTCTTCTCTGCCGCACGCGTCATGACGAGATGTTACTTCGGTAATTAATTTAACAATTTCATGTTAGCAGAAAGTGAGTCAGTCTGGCCGGATACTGAACACGGTCAACCACAGTTATTTGGCCACAGGAGTTAGCTGCTGCGTCAGTTCATCGCTGGGTGTGGGAAACTGTATCGCAGCGATATCGATAGCTGTCAGGACAGTGAAACATCAGGGCGAATCGTGGTACTGAGATTTGTGCTGCCAGTGCTTATTGAACGTTGTTCGGTTTATGCTGAAGAGTTCGAGTCTGAAAATCTTTTGTCGTGTCACCTTTTCATTTAAAATCACAAGGATGGGCACCAGAATTTTCCATGGTACGTCTTAGGTAAACTTTGCACGGAAGGTATGGAATATTGATCATGCGTGACAGAAGATAGTATAATGCACACAGAAATACAGTATATACGCATGACATAGACCGCCTTCATCATCAAAGGACGACCATTATCATGTTTACTCAGTAAGTTACTGAGCACGTGCGAGACACTTGGTCATCTTATGGGTGAACAGCTGAGCAATAATGGCCCGCATGGGTATACAGCTTGGGTAGTGGCTGCCGTTGCCACATCATGGAAAGTCAGTAGTAAATCAGGGTTTATTAGGCGCTTCGGTGCCGAGTTTCCATAGGAGGTACAGAAACACCTAACCCCCAGCTCAACCACGCGTTTTTTGTGTAAGAGTTTTATCTGAACTCGAACTGAGCTTTCGTCCATTTCAAGTTTAAACCTCGGTCACCACGACCACGCAATGTTGATTTTAATTCTGTTTCAGCAAGATGTTTCTCAAAAGTCTTCGACGATAGATCAAGCGGTCTTCCGAACCATCCTGAAACGCTTGAGAACGAAACGGGAACATTCTCGTTTGCTTATGAAATTCGTGGCATTCCGAGCTATCACAAACTCTTTCAGACATTATGCTGCTGTTTAAGCTACTGGCACGTGTTCCAAAGAGATTTCACTCGAGCTTCATCCACCATAGGACGGTGACCCAGCCAACAAGAGCTGCTCGACCGTATTCAACCCAGCTGCAACTTGTCGAGCCGTTGCAACACAGTCCTCACCACCGTTTTCGTCTGTAGCCAGTTGCTCCATCGCTTCACGAATCCGGTAGAGTCCAATATTAAAAGCTTCGAACTCTCCAGGATCAGCGGTGTTGTTACGAGCTTCTCCCGCCGCCAGAATCGTGTTTGTTACAGCGCCGTATGCTTGGAGAGCTGACTGTGCCTCAGCTGCAAATAAACAAGACAGACAATCAGACTGGATAAGGTTACATCAATCTCAATATCATGCAAAAAATGAAAGGAATTCCTCTTGAGTTTCAAATTAGGTTGGGATAAAGATTCGTACCTTCAATTCCGGTCCCGATAATTGTGTCGTTTGCATGTTCACGAGCTTCTTCAATGGCGAAGAGGAACTCGGCTGTCAGGGCTAAACACTCCTCTCCAAGTTCCGGAGTGAAGCTACCTTCCTAGATCTGTCGAAATAGAGTGAAGTTCTTCTCGTTCTGCAGAATGGTGTTCAAAAAGAATCCAGGGTTTGTTGCGTTCACGTTGTCCTGCGCAATTTTGACGATCTGCCCGACTGCATTGGCTAAGTTTTGGATGTTTGTCCTGTAAGGGGCTGAACGCCAGCAAGTCACATGCGATAAATTGAGTAGAGAATGAATGAGAATGAATTATAACTCACCATCCTCATCTGCCGCAGTAGCAAAACAAGCAAAAGCTAGAGTTAGCGCCAGGACTGAAATTATAACTGGTATCTCAATTTGGAATAATGATATTTAGGAAATTACCTGAATGCTGCATGTTTGGTTGGCGTAACATAACACAGCGATGCAGACAAACTCTTACAGACCAAAAAAGAATTGTGATTCAGGCTCTTGAAAAGGCTCTTGTTTAGTTTATATTGGCAGATGGTGAAGGTGAGCCATTCTTGGCAATAAACAACATGATTACCCGCCGACAAAAAGACGTAATGTTCTGACCTCAAAACACGATTTTCTCTTGTCTGCGAATATGGTTCTGCCGTCGTGAGACTGAAAATACCAAAAAAATACCGTGCAATCAGCTTCCGTGTCCTCACGACTGGGCATCGCCGAGTTGGTGCCTATCGTCGAAATGTGCAGCTTAATCAGTTATAAACAGTGTATACTGTGATTAAAAGAATGAAACAAGGACGCCCGAACCGGGAAGCCTGTGGTGGAGCAATCAACGTAAATCACGAGTGCCGTAATAAACAAGTCATTGTTGAGCAAAAATCATTCTTTTTGGTGGGCTATTCATTTCGAAGGTTCACCGTCAGGTACAGTAGACACCTCTTTTGATGACTTCATATACCTACCGTAAAATGACCCTAAAAAGGTCGGCCTACTGTTTACAGACATTTAACGGGCCAGGGTAACCAATTCTGATTTCGGCTGATATTCTGATTTGTGATACGGTTCACTCTTTAATTAGGCATTGCCGTTCTCAAGTATATTGGCATGGGTCTGGTTTAACGCAGCACGGTTTTTCGAGATCGGCAATGAATTAGGTTATATGACATTGGGGGGGGGGGGGAGGGGTAGACGCTATCGCAGAGGGCATCGGTTACGACTTCGGGTGGTTTGGTCAGCTTGATCGCAGCCCCCATGCAAGTTGACCAGCCAACTGGAGGAGGCTGTCTATGGCGTAACATTTTTGAATTGGGACCCTTCAGGAGACAGGAAAACATCTGAAAAAGCCATCAGTGTCATGGATAAAACGGTAGATAGACTACAAGGTTGATTCACTGTTCTCTCAGTTGACCGAAAGCCGGCGCTTGTTTGCGCGATTGTACTTTACTCTGCCAAGCCACAGCATAGAAAGCAGCTGGTGCCGGAGGTGTGATAGTGGTGGCGTTTATCTGCCTGCAATCAGCGAATGATTCACGTCGCGAA
>JAQIWT010000549.1:0-18265 GCA_034696485.1 Isohypsibius dastychi
TCGTACTTTTTCCAAGGATACTTTAGGGTGTCGATTTGCGGTACGGATGTAAAGTCCCCCCCCTTGGGGGGGGGGGGGGGGGGGGGGGACAAAAAACTGTCCCATATCCGCTTTGTCAACCACGTTCAATCCCTGAAAAAAACCTGTCCGGTGGAAGACATCGCCGGGATATGGGGACGCCAGTCCAGAAACGCAACAGTCACATCCCGAATCTTTCCATTGGCAATCAACAGGTCATACACCGGTTTCTCTTTGCTATCAGAAAGGTCAAAGATTTTGAAGTACTCCAATGTCGCAACCAACAGCTCCGTCTGTGAGTCCGGCATCCACATTGCTTCGACAATCGCCGAAATGGCCCAGCTTGTTCCCGAGCTTTCATTCGGTCCAACTAAAACCGCAATCAGCTCGTGTATTCCGCTGTATTCCGCTTCAGAGGTTCAAGAGGACAACAGCGCATTCTTTGAGTCCAACTATGCCCAACAGACCATCTCGTGCTGAAGTGACAATGATGGAGCAAATCGCGAAGGAACATCACATGTTCCGCAATGCTGGTAACATTAGCTTGGGTGGAGCAGTGGAATTCGAATGTGGGCGGTCGCAAACTTGTTTGAGACGATGAGATAGCTGGTAGATGGTTAATTTGGACTTTTCCGCGGCCATTGCGAGGCCATTTCAAATGGCCATTGCGGCCATTTGGCGGATCCGTGGGAGAACACGGCGATTACAAAACCTGTTCAGTTAAGTGAGAATGCTGCAGACTTACGAGTTCGATTCGATGCTGTCGAATGTGCTTCTTGAGTAGCAAGAAGTGGATGAAGAAATAGCTCAGACTCAGAGGGTTCGATCACCGCTTTCCCACCTACAAAACTGGATCATCCAAACTGTTTTATAGCGAAAAAAAGGCAAAATTTTCAGATTTCAAAAACGAAAAGATCGAAACACAATTCACACCTACCGTGTGGTCCACTATTCTTGACTGTACTATTATCTCTGATTCTGGTCAACACAATTGAGATTAGATCAACACGGATGCCCATTGTCCGATACAGAACAAATTCTCTACCGAATTCACTACGTGTGCGCCAAAAAGCTCAGCCAGTCTGCACCCTATCGATTGACTGACTGAACAAGGGCAAAGTGGCTGATCTTTTTGGCGCACACGTATACGACTCCTCCAATAAGTTCAAGCCACCTTTGCCCTATCGATTGACTGAAAACTGAATAAATGAACGTCTACAAGAAAAACAATATGAACCCCATCACGAGGGCAAATACCAAGCGCCAAAAACTTCGCTGTGAAAGGTTTTGGAGGACATTCCGAACCAACGATTTGCCGGATATGGAATGAGTTGATGAGTGTTATATTAACGTGAGAAAAAAGTTCAATCAATAAATTGAGAGGGGCTATGAGTAGAGTTTCGACCGGAAACCGTATTCATGGAAATTTCGGGATTTCCCAGAGTCACCCTTGCGTGCACTGCTTTTCGCGACCACTTAATTTGTCACTTTGGTTTCACGCTGCTGGTGGTCTCCTTAACGATAAAGAGGGTTTCTGTAGCTATTGCTTTGGTAGCCAAAAGAACAACAAACACACTTATATGTATGTTGTATCGCAGTTTGCACTTCTCAGCTGTTAAACTTCAGAAAACCACGAAAATCCACCGAAAACTGCCGCTTTTGTTTTTGGCCTTTTCTCCAACTCCATTGTTACCGTAAGTTTGCACTTGAAACGAATTGCAATTGCTGAAAATAGTCCTTTGAGTATACACTGATATCAGAAACATGGAGATCTGATCATCTACGCAATAGCTGTAGTCATAAGAACTTTGCCAAAACAATGGAAGACGTCATAAAGCCACGGAGCTTTTTTACCGTCAACCAGTTTTACAGCTCTCCTTCGGATAGAATCTGCAGGAGATAAATAACTTTACATTATTGAGTGGAGAAATCAATTGTCCATCGATTGTGCTAAGATCCACAAGTCTTGGAGCAAAAGGGGGCAAGGTACACCACTCCAAAGTTTACAGTCAAAAGTGGGCCACCCGGTAAAATTTAACGCAGGTCATCTAGTTTAACCAGGAACAAACGTGGTCGTGAAACGTCGTTCAGAAACTATAGATGAGTTTTATCTTAAACAATGTTTGGAGATTCTTCATTTCGATCTTTGTCGTCAACAGAGCCGCGACAATATAATGAACCGAATCAAGATCTGCGCATCCTTCCAGAAATGATAGCTTCGGGAGATTGTCGGCGACAATATCCGCAAAGCCGTCAAATCAACGTCGCAGCATAATTCTAAGTCGTCACAGCCGTCAGGTCATCATTCTTCAAAATGTCACCGCTCAGACGATTCCACAGCCCAATCAGATTCTCATGAGAATCCGCACACTCCGATATCTTTTTCATCGCAGAATGGAAAGTACAAGCCAGTCCATCACATGTGATCAGAATAATACAAATCAGGGGGGATAATGAATGAAACGCACGGAAACGCTCTGAAGATTCTGTCAGCCGATCACATACTCTCTGTGCAAATTCATACACCGGTATCACAGGACCAGCAGCATCTCTTACAGCAACCGGGAATATAATTTTTTCCACTTGGGGCAGCAAAGCCGGTGAGAGTTCATTCAAGCATTATGTTATGATTTATCGCATTGTACCAGAGAACAAAGAGTGGAAGGTCATCAACTTTATGCATGCCAGACACGCCCGAAACCTCCGACATCGAACGCCCCTCCGACAGGACAACCGAGCAGAAGTCCGAGGGGGAAATCTTGTCAGAGAACACCAACACTGATTGAACAGAAATCACCCTTCGAACACATTTCGAAAGAATAAGCTTCTTGATACACTTAAAAAAATGCAGCTGACATCACGCTGTCACCTGCTCAAACACCGTTCTGTTTGCGGATTCATCTGAGAAAGAACTTGGTCTAGCCATTGAAGTGGCTCACTTCGGCAGATATCAATCCAGCATGGAGTGCTGGTCACACTCAGTCGGAGATATAATTAGCCTCATCCCTCAACGAAGCTAATCTGGATTTGTCTGAGAAATCCCGAAATCATCGAAAAGGTGATCGTCAGTCCGACAAAGAGACTTACAGGTCTTCGTGAGCTCGTAGACTGCCTCGAATACTTTCGAGGCTGCCTCCAACAACGTTCTCCAAAAACGCTGCTTATCAAAGATCTTCAAATTGGCTACTGGGTCAGAAAACAAGAGGTTAGTGAAGGAGGTAAACGAACATTGGTCACCTGGCGAGATCTGACAGATTGTTCCACGGTGTCATCCATACTGCTGGTTGCAGTTGGCATTATGCACGAACACCACCTCATGCCCAGCACAATCGGCGTACACATCTCCATCAATGGAGTAAAACGGTACTCTTTTGCGGATACGGCGACGAGTTTGCTTCACGATGATGTGACGTTCCGTATTTGACAGATATCCCAGACAAAAACGGTCAGAACTGAGAGCGTTGGTGAAGCCGTCGATAGTCACGGTGGGCCCATACGCAGAGAAGACGTCCCTAACCAGATCATTCTGTTCGTAGTAACTGATGGAGCACCAAAACGGCGGCCCCGTAAGTATCATATTCAACTGGTTAACGGTTCATGATTTTCAAGTGGTGCCGCTGCAAAGATGCAAAACAATCAGTACAGTAGTAAAAGCAGTGTAGTTAACTCCATCTTCTTCAAGACGGATTGAGGATGCTGATATCCCTCCTTGGCTGCATCCTCAGTTTCCATCTTGCTCTAGGAAGTTGACAATCTGGCGACTCAACAGTATCGGGTCGGTAATAAGTTTCATCGCGAAAAAACAGCTCCCTTAAAATCCGCACAGCATTTCCTCATTCACATAGCACTCTTTCTCTGGCAGGAACGACAGTGTCCGGAAGACTCCACTTGGGAACAGTTAAATTTGAAAAACCTTCAGCTGAAAACTGAGTCACAATATGGTTAATCAAGAATGATGGATGATCCAATCAAGGCGTGCTCACCAATCAAATATATCACCGAGTACTGTTTCTAACTCCGACTTCTTGGATTCCTCCACTCGCTCCCCGTTGAAATATACATCCGACACAGACTCGGCTACTTGGTTGATCTAATCATAATTTTGACCCGTTCGCAAGCTGCACAATCACCAAGATTGTTATGACCCGAAAATCAACTGGAAAACTAAGCCAACTCATGAACAATCGAACACAACCTCTGTCCCATCATCCGTGTCGCTGATATCCTCTGGTTCGGATTCATCGCTTCTGTCAGTGTGTGTTCTTTTGTTGTTGCTTGCAGCTCGATGTCCCATGATCTGGTACTCCCGCACAGATCCGCACCTCTTGGTGAAATTTCCAAACAACCAGGTTTAGAAGCCAGTTCCAGAGCTGTGAGAGTACTGCTGACCACGCTGTCTAACAGCGAAACCGCAGCGGGGCACTTTCGGTTAGGAAAACGGCAGAAGCTCCTGTGTCCACTCTTTCACAGACCCAGGCGTCTTCTCCGCACAATCAGAAAGTAGCTCTGGGTTTCCAATGCAGCAAAATGATGAACTGGTTAGTACCAGAGCCGATTCCACAAGCAGCAAAGAACATGCTGAGCAAATAAGAGAGACACACCAACTTATGTCAAAGGTTTGCGTGGGGGAGGTGGGGGGGGGGGGGGATGAAGAGGTCCGAGAAAGTGCTTCGGTGTTCATCTTGCCTCAAAGTTAAGTCTGCTCAGAAATATATTTCTTCACCCAAAAAAACCCCTCCACTGCTTTCCGTTCGTGTGCTGCCCGTCTGTAGTGGATTACCAGCCCTATCTGTTCATCTGGCAACTTGAGTATGCCTTCAAAAAGGCAGTGCCCAGTGTTCGAAGGCGAGTTTCATGACGAGATCTGCAGACGTTCGATTGAAAGCGAAGGAAACCAAGAAGACTCCAAGTGTTAAATACAGTCATCCGGTATTCACACCAGATCGAAGCGTACGTTCAGATGTCAACCTCTACCAAAAGAAAATCGAGGCAATTTTTCTGCAAGTTCAAAGTTGATCAAAACTGACTACAATACGAACCACTGACAGACGCTTACCAAACTATCAACGGACATCCAAGAAGAGATCCTGTTGCTTAACCTACGTCAATTTCGCATGCTTATTTCAGAATATCGAAAATGGCGCACTGATCACTCAGGTCAACTCGCGATGGCTTGGTTTGCGCGTTTCCGTCCGCATGATGAATAGGGTTATTCGATTTGGAGTCTAAGCGGTGTTGTGGTTTTTCGATTCTGTTCTTTCACTTTTCCATCGCAGTGACAAACTAGAGTATGAAGGTCAATCGGCTTTGGTGTTTTGACTTAGGGATGACGCGAAGATGATGCCGATTTTCACTTGCTGTGTCATAAAAGTCACCGGAGTTGCCGCTCCCATGTCCATGCCGGCTCCACTTCCCCTCTCATATGCGTAACCGATATTTTTTTTGAAATTTTTATATTGAGCTTGAGGATTGTCCTTGTATGATCATGTAAGTTAGATTATCCGAATGGTAGATTTTGTTAAGTTTTCAACTGAACAGGCTGAAGAGTTGGGTGTCAAACTTTATTCAGGAACTCCGGCTGCCCGGGTTCACTTCCGGTTCACTATCCTTGCTGCATTATTTTGGACCCAGTTACTTGCTACAGGTATTGTGCCATGAAGATGGCAGCGTCAAAGGTGTTGCTACCAACAACCAAACAATTCATAAAGACGGTTCCCGAAAGTAACAATCAATCGCGTTGTTTTGTTCCCTCGAAAATTCAAGTTTTTGGGTTTGAAGAGACGAGTTTTCAACGAGTGATGGAACTTGGGTGCTAAACAAAATATCATCGTCGAAGGATGCCATGGATATCTTTCCAAAAATTTAATCAAGAAATTCAACCTGAGGTCGAATTCTAAGCCACAGTCTCACGGAATAGGGTTGAAGGAATTATGGGAAGTTGATTAATCCGTCCATAAGACTGGACTCGATATGCACATAGTCGGATGGCCGTTCGTGGTTTTCGAAAGAATCCTGTTAATTTGACGCGTTTACGAAGTAGCATGGACCTGTTATGCACACAGATGGAAGGCCATTTGTAAATACCGTGATTACAGTCGTGGTTTCAACGTTTTTTCAAGCAGATCTAGTTGATTCAGACGAAATAGGTCTGTGGCGGAACCTTCATGTATTGCCTTGATGTAGAAGATGCGCTATTATTCATAGTTTAATGTGTCATCGGACTTGATTATAGTAATCCTCATTCAAATCTTCATCAAGTGTTCCAGCGCTTCAAACACCAATCGATTATGTAGAGATATTTCAGGAATGGAAAACGGATCAGTATGAAGCGCGAACGTTGAATGAAGGCGGTGATCAGGTGGAATATGTGAGAATATGATACATCCACATCATTATAGAATTTGGAACAATGTGAGAAGCCAGGAGATGCCCCGTAAAAATTGTTTGAGTGATTTTCAGAAAGATAACTTTCGGTTTGAGTCGGATTATATGCCGGAATTCTGGAAATTTGTGTTGTGTCTGTCGGAAAGTGTTTCAAAGAAAAAAACATACCGCTCAGTCTAAACAAGCTTAGTCAACAACGCTGGGCATGCATGATATTTTTAGTCTGTCCGTTTCATTGGCTTTACAGTTCTGACTGGTGAAAGTATACTCAGAAAACGCACAACGCTGTCTGAGCCGTTTCCCAGCTCACAGACTGAAGAAAAAACAGACCCCGGAAGCCAGAACTCCAAGAAACATTTCTGACGCTTTTATCAAACTACATCGACGGCCAGAGAGAAAATCGTTTTATGAAAAATTATGCTGAAGTGAATGTAGTTTATCGATATTGATGCAGAGCAACCTGCGCCCATCATTTTGTGATGAAGTTTGATTCTGTGGAGTCTGATACCTTTTCATTATCAATTTATTATGCCTTCCCAGAACACGTGTGTCCTCAGTCAGCGACGTCATATTCTACGAATTACATCATTACACAGAAGGAGAAGAAGAGAGAGGGTGAAGAGATTCGAAAAATCCATGTCCGTATCCGTATAATCGTCCAAATGAATATGTCTCGCTAAATTACCTGCCGTTAGCAATATTCTACGTGGAGCTTTTTTGATATTAGCGTTTTATCTAGACGAACATGATAGAATTTGAACGCCAAAGTTTGTCAACTCCTCAAAAAATTCTCCGTCAAGAGGAAGAGTTTGGAAGCGTAGTATCCGTTAGCATATGCACAGGTGAGCTCATAACTGTTAAAGTTGAAGTTTTTGGGAGGTGTTTGAAAAACCATTTTATCGAGCTTTTCAGTGTTAGATATGGAGAGATTTGGCCATCTCCGAGAAGGATCAGACACCGAAAGGAGAAACCGTGTTATAATACTTTTACCGATTCAGTCTGCTTTCGTGCTTCCTGAAGAATCATTATTTGAAGAGTTACGACTGGAAAAAAAAGTTTATTTGGTCTTAAGGACTTTGTGCAATTCAGCTCAGTTTAACTGTTTCTGAAAATCCCCAGATGAAAGGACTCGTTAACTCGCGAACAAACACCGTTTGGGAACGCAAGAACTGGAAAAGTCCTCAACTCAACTGATTCGTCCCTGTCTCGGTCCCACTAGCATTTTCAATTCGACTTTGCAAAGCCAATCAAGAAACTGCCGTGCCAGTCCCTATTCCAGCCCCGAGAGCGATGCCCATTCGAATTCACCAAGCCAATCTGAGGATCGCATCTATGGAAGTTGCAGCGACACAAACATATTCAAAAATACCGTCTGTCATCGTAAGAGTTCCAGTTTAGTTCAATAATAGTCAATTGACCTTATTCAGATTCATTACTCTTTCCATGATTTCCGAGAAAAAAGGTTCAAAGGTCGCGGGATTCGCACAAAGACTGCTCGAGTTGTGTTCACAGAACGCCTTGAGTAATCAAAAAACAGCCTTCTGCGAAGAGAACTAGACAGTCCAGATGACCTGACCGTCAGTTACTCACGATTAAAACATCTTTTGAATGAGGTCATTGTGAATTTATTTTTCTGATTGCAGCAGCGTGTTCCACCGCCTCTCGCCCATCACGCCACAAAGCGATGCTCAACAGCAGCATTCCCCGACATTTGCAAAGCGGTTTCTGTCCTGGTGTTCCATCTGATAACAGACACCAACACGGAGGTGGACGAACTACACGTCTACGAAGCAGTAGGGGGACAAGGAAGTTTTACGGGGAACTGGATCCAGGAATGACACTCGTCAGACGCTGAAAGACACGAAAAACTCAAGGTCATCATGCAAAAGCTTGAACCATTCTACCGGAGCATAGACTCGATGGAAATATTAGGTTGATCAGGAATTTTTTTGAGTTTTTCTGGCTGCCGTAAAGTTTAAATAACCAACATTTTATCTTGTGCTTATATTTTGGCATTGTTCTCCAGCAGTTGTTTTGTTACTGAGAACTGTGAAGACGAGTACAAAGGGAACGCCGGGAAAAAATGAATCATGAATCGTAATGAACACAGATTGACTCACAATTCAGTCCCACGATGCGATAAACAAATACGGGATGGAGGTTCACCTGCCGCATTCAGAATGACGATCGAAATGAGAACATCAGCCGTAATGCTGATAACATAAATCAACATAGCATGTATACATAAACAGAGCTCTTACAGGCACAGCTTGTTGGCCATGAGCTTACACTCGAGGATGGATTCTCGTTTGTAAGAAATCTGGAAAGATCGACACATTTGGCACCATTGTGGCCATAAGACGGTACGTTAGCTTTTGAAGCCAAAGGTTTCGAAGCGTCTTGAAAATTCACGTCGGAGTTTCGGCAATGAACCTGATGGACTTAAGTGAGCCAACGCAACGAGGTTGGGCTGGACCGGAGAAGAAGGACGAAATACGCTCACAGCACATAACCATGGCAGATTGAAAATCATCACTTAAGAACGATTTCTAGAGAAACCAAGTCAGAAATGCTGTAGCTCTATTTATGATCACCTCTACAGGGTACCCTGTGCAGTCAAACTGGAAAATTCAGATTTTGTCTTCAATACACAAGTATTCTGCTTCCAGTAAACGTGTAAGGGCCATGCATAAACACCCGGATTACTCAAGTTCAGTGCATACTTGAGATTTCCCAGTTACTCAAACACATGCACTGTCCAACAATAGTCATACCGAGACAGTGCTTGAGCATAGATCGATTCAGGAACTTGGGGACCCCACATCGAGAGTATCCCGTTGCATCTGGTGTTGGCGGTTTGGCGTGCTGCTTTTCCCTATTAATCTCGAGTTACTTGATAGCGGTAATGTGGCAATCAAAGTGGATGCACTTGAATCAAGTAACCATGTTGAATCCGAACGTCTTCGGGACTTGATCTCAGCTCATTCAAGTTGTCGTTTGGTCAACGTGTAGATGCCGAAATCTTTTTTCAGTCTAAATTTGAAGCCTTCCGACAAGTGCAGCAATGAAGTGCTTTAAAATCTGCAAGATCTTCGAGACTTCTTACGGCGGGTTTGGTGACAACAATTCCAACGTTGTGATTTGCTGACAATCGCTACAAGTCGGTCATGGCTAGACGTTCCCCTTTTTCAACTAAATGATTGCAAATTTGATCGATTCTTTTCTCGATGGCAGCGAGTTTCTTATGGACTCCACAAGATTCTCGGCAAGGACAGATAGCAGGGTGCGGATGTGTTCGGGACGATGATGACTGGAAACACAGCCGCGACCGAGGGGGACTTGTGGGGGTTTGTGACCGCCAGTTTAGCTAGCGAGAAGGCGCAACACGTATACAGAAAAGAAACGAAACAGAAGAAAACACACAAATTTGTTCTTCTTGGTAATGAAAAAGGAGCAACCGACAATGCATGTCTCTGCTGGGTCCACATGTTCTTGCAGGAACAGTTGTTGGATACGAATACGCAAGAAAATTCAGGGAATGAATACTGGCTTGAATATTTCGGACGAAGCTTATTTCGTATTCAGAGAAATATTGGGGTTTTTATCATATTTAAAATTCAAATATTGAGTGAATAACTGGGACCAAAAACAAACAAATGATGTTCAGGAGCTCGAAATGTGTGGTAACAAGCACGACATGACCCATGAGCTGAGCGTGAGAATCGGGCGTCACTCTACCGAAGCGCTCTCGGGATCTAAAGTTCTTGACACAAAGTGTCAAGAACCTCATATTCAAATAAACTCGACCGACGCTTCGAATTCTTTGATCAGCGGATATTTAACTTCAGAATGTTGCTCAAAAATTATAATTTCAAAGTTATTTCTGACCGCAAGAGAAAAAAGCAACAAGGCTCTTTCCAAATTGACAAGAGACTGGATTGACTGAACACATTGCAGTTCGTTCGCTCCAATCATTTAACACAAGTTCACACAATTTTTGACCAGTTGAAACAGAAATTCAGTTCATAATGAACTATTCCAGACAAAACAGACTGGAAACGGTGCCTCAGGTGAATTAAAATTCCAACGACTTCTGCGAACACCTACTTGTGTTCTTTCCCGCATTTACCCTCCTCTGCCACAAGGAGCAGAACAATCTTCGGCCGTTCCCTTTTCAATATAATACCATCATCACCGCCATCCGACGTTTGAGAGATCAAATATGAACTCGATCCTACCCGAGAGCCAGATCAGTAATCCTGATCGTGTCGAACGTTTTCCCAACAGCTTTTTTCTCCTGGTCTTCGATAACTCGGTATTTCCTTTTCAGATTTCTGGAAGACGCCCATGATTGCCTTCCGACATCCGACAAATTATCGCGGTGGTTGGCAGCAACTAACTCCTGCTTTGCTTCCGAGTCGCTGGATGCCATTGCAAACAGGCTGCGAAAATAGAGTTCTAGACAAAAGAAAAAACCGAATGCCAAGCTATGCGGAATGTTTCCCGAGTTATTGATCTGCTTGGCTTGGCTTTCACGCTTTGTAATCATCGGCGTGGCTCATGATTATGCTCATCGGCTCAGGCGAAGGAGAGACAAATTTTCAAAGCTGATTATCGGTTATAAGCGAGATGGGGCGCATTAGGTTGTGTCTTTTCAGTCGAAAATCTTGCTCTCTGAACCTGAGAACAACTGATCGATGTTCTGTTCTTCATACATGCACAAACACGAGTTTCAATCTTCAGCCATTGTTAAAAAGAGAGCATGTCTTCCTGGAGCTAGCATAGACATCTTGACTTTTTTTGATCTTGAGTCACCAACTGAACTGAATCACTATGAGTTTCCTGTGATCGGCATAGATAGAAACGGGCTTCGACACGTGACAGAAACGACGTAGAACAATAATGAATCATCTACGCATATCGTGATCGCTCCGGAGAGTCATCAGAGAGCCGAAGAATAGGCTTACCCCAAGGGTCCAGTACAACCTCGCGGCGATATTCTTTGTCCTGTCTAGTTATCACCACCGAGTTACCACTCGGTCTTAGTTACAACCAGAATCGACCCAATTTCATGTCCCACTCTCTGCACTGGACACCAAACGTCGTCAACCAAAGCAGAACGCCAGGCCAGCTATGAGCGTAAGCTTTTTTCTCCAATCTTGAAGAGCAAACTGACCCGCCCTTGTCCAGATCTCTACTGCTAGACCATCATCTCAACTGGGTATGCCAAATAAGAAAAATGACCGAATCAATTGAATTCTACTACACGGGAAAAAAGAGCAAGTTTGGTTAAGGGTGAACAAAAAATTGTTGAGTCATGGTCGTGATTTTTTTCTGCTCGCGAATAGTTTGCTTGTCAAATCATGTTCCGAAGTCCGGAGCATGTCTGATCCATCTGGGAGCATGAATTCACAAAGGACTCAGATGTTATTAGCTTTGCAAAAAAACTGGTCTAAGCGACCGCCTTGTTTCAGGAGAAGCGTTCGTTGGTGGGGGAACCAATGCAATCAATCAATCAATCAATCAATCAATCAATCAGCAGCCACGTTAAGAATAATTAATGTGAATAATTTTCCAATATCTTATATCAATTGAAGTGTCGAATACCGGATTCAATCACCCAAAATCGTTACGTACGAGTTTTCAATTGTTTCACTGCCGACACATTACTTGCTCACCCGCGATTAAGCTGCAGATAATTACCTGGAGCTATTCAATGTGCAGAATAACCAATTCTCATAACCCGTTCTCAGTTATAACCAAAATCCTGCGAAAAATCGGTTAGAATGCTTTGTTTTCTTTGGGCTAGTTTATGATCAGGACTCGGGCACTGCATGGGTCACCAAATTTAAAATAATCCACGGAAGGACGATTGACGGGTTTGATGAGATTTCCTGGAGTGTTTTCCAGGCTGCTCTTCTAAACCCAGAGTAGAACGTTCGCATGAAAATGGTGCGAGAAAAAAGCTCGGGAAAGCCGATTTCATTATTTTTATCATGGACCAGATTAGAGATAATTCCAATGCTGCCTCCGGAGAACTCAAGGAATTGGATCTCAATGTTTATTTGAGTAGAAAGTACCTCGATTCAATGGTTCTACGATGACATATATTATTTCAGTTATATGTGTTCTTCAGAGACACGAGCGCAGCTGTCATCGAGTGCGTCGAAAACCACTCATGATTCAAATCGGAGCGCGAGACAAGGAATACAGAAACGAATCGGGACCCCAGTCCATTATTTCATTGTTTAACCCAAAGTTCCAGACGCAGAAGTGGTCATCTGCACCAGAGCCTTGTTTGAACGACTTCTGAAAACCATTTATGATCCAACTGTGTATACTGTCCCGGGCTCTATAAACTACCGAGCTGACGCGAGAACAGTTCGTGCAGAACGTGAGCTGGATTTGTTTGACTAGGTTCGGGTCATGGACTATGCGCCAGAAGTCAAATGAACGTTGACTGGATCATCAAGCAAGCCCATGACAGTATAGCTCAACGATGAAGCAAAACTGGTTCGTTTTCGTGACGCAGTGACATGTGAAAGTTCCTGAAAACCAAGTTTGGAACCTTTTGATATTCTGCTGATTGCCAGACAGACGAACAGAACATTTAACAAATTCTTAAAGTTGAGCAAAATCAAAGGACTGTTTTAAAACTTATGTTGAACAGCTTCAGTATGTATTCGCCAAACCTATGTCATCAATATTATTCAACTGGCTCTGCTGAGATTATAATCGAAAGATGATGGAACTATGCGCCAGTAACCACAAGGAAAATAAGAGAATCGTCAAGCGAGCAACTCAAAACGTCATTTATTTCAACGGGCAAGGTTCGTCCCGGCCATTGAGGAGAAAATTTGAAAACACTTGATGCATGAGTCTTGAGAGCGTTTTCCGCTGATAATAATCCGTCAGGTCTCGACATCCTGATCACCGCTTTTAACTCTCACACCGTTTTATGACAACGGTGAAAAAGCCAACTTCTTTCTTTGCAGAGCACAAAGATCACTCCGAATACCACTGTGTGAACTCATCTAGTTTTCATGGAATTCGCATCATCACCAACTTCGATGATACCGCCGCAGTCTGGCGATCAGTCGTTCCATCGTTCGATTCCTGCGTACTGCAGTGTATCCACTCTCCTGCATATTGCGCACTGGCCGAATATCATGACGATGCCGCAGTCTGCACTATCTTGAATAAGACCGACGATTTCAATTTTGTGATCAACTCCCGTTTCTCGATCTTCAGCCCTATCGCCAAAAACTTTTCCAAACTGCCTGGTGTCAGATTCACTGGACCGGAGATTATTCATTTAAATCGACCTTTACGCGTTTATTTGAGCCATATCTTGACTGTGGAACAGTGCATGCGGCTCTGTCTCGTGCATTCGAATTGCGCAATCGCCTCGTATGGAAGCAAAGATCAAGAGTGTCAACTTCTCAGCGCCAAAATCTGAGGGTTTCCGGTACCAGACAATAATTCGCTTTTGGTATTTTTCATCAGGAGTCTCTAATCCGAACGGGAGCAACGAGCGAAATTCAAACGCAGCTCCTTACGGGAACAACCGGTAAGAAATGAAAAAGACATAAAACCTAATATTTAAATACTATACCGTACTGCCGCGATCAGACCGCGCGGAAATATCACTGGGTGAGAAATTTCACCCGCGTCGTGTAGTACTTACGCAGCGGGCAGAATCCAACCAGCTGGGTCTAGTTTTACTTCTGCGCGGTCCGATCGCGGTAGTACTTTACTGTATGTCGCCAATGAAATAATCGTCTTTTTCGACAATTCTGCTTCAAAATTTAGAAAAAGGTTAGAAACAATAATGAATGCCATAACTTCGATATATGAAAATATGGTAACGGTAATAAATTATTACAAACAATACAGTACTACAAATTATCATAAAAGACTGAACTAGTTATAATATTTTTATTTTTAATATTCCCGATAACAATGCATCATGGTTATAACGTGGGGTAAATACATGCCATGCACCTTAGTGCTTGATTGCTTCTGCACAAAATTGGCTCTATCGATTCAGTTGCGATCTCACTCCGAACCGAAATGAAGCCTGGATATATTTTCCAACCGTACAATGATTGATGAGCTGACCTGTTGATTCCATCCGAGCCTAGATAGCTGCTCACATGAAATCCATGCAATGAAGGCAGTGAGCTTCACGAAAATCAAGTTTTAGCTCATAAGTCTTGTCAACATCCAATAATTCCCTCGTAACAATCTGCAACTGTTCCTGTGCGACGCAGATCTGGCTTCGACCGACGAGATTGCTTACGGAACTATCACCACTTTCAAATTGTGACACGATCAAATATCCAAATTTTCGAGTGAGGAACGATTGAAGATGAAGATTTGAGAACTGAGATTCGGATGAGAACTGATCCGGAATGATTCGTCAACGAAGAATCCGGATTCAGCTCCAGAATCCAAAGCATAATAATTTGGCACACACGAGTTTGGACCGGAAGTCGTATTCTACGCTTCAAACACTGACTGTCATTCAGGACACGTTCCAATTTTGCCAAACCTAAAAAAGGAAGTTTGTCGAATGATAACCAGGAAAATGACTATTGAATTGGAAAATTGAAAAATCTGAGAGACCAAAAATTGGAAAAATACGAATTCGGAATCACCAAGCGGTGTATTCAGCTTCTTGCGGAAATTATGAATGTACTTTAAATTTACCGTCAGATCGCGGATGATAAGCAACCCCATCACCAACTTCTGGTTTAAGAATTTTTTGAACTGCAGCAGTTGCTCCGAGTTCGAGCAAGCCGGACAGCGCGCAGTAACCCTTAGTAATCCCTAGTGGAATTATTTACACTATTATATATTATATGTTATATATGTTATATTATATGTATATGTATATTATATGTGTTATATATTATATTATGTAGATAGGTTTTGTTCGTTTGGAATTGTAGACAGATCTCGTTTTGCGTAATGGTTCCCATCTTCGTCGGAGCGTTTGGTTGAAGTGATGCAGTAAAACCGAGCTGAACAACGAAGAACCGCGATTCAAACTTCTCGTAACCGCAGAAACAATCAGATTTCCTCACTGTATTACCTTACTCATGAAATCAGATTTTGTTCCGTTTTTCAGAGAACCGTCCTCCGCGTTGAAGCAGCTAACGCCTCACTATCACTAACAACTTTGACTCTCTATGTCCACCGATGTAGGCACTTTCCAGGAAGTCACCCAGAGAACCGACATCGAATAGTTACTTCAATCGCCATCTGTCCCATCAAGAGGCGGATTAACAGTGCAGCTCAAAGCCGATGATCTTCCAGAGGAAAACCATTCCGAAACAGAGGCTAGAAAAAAGGTGAATTCGATCTTGCAGGGCAGAAGGAAGTAGTTGCATTCACGTGTGTTTCAGAAGAAATTCTGACAGAAAAATTCGGAAAGCAACCAGGTGATTTTAATTTGAACTCCTTGGTGATGTTGACTTCAGTTGAAATAAATTTTGTTTTTGAAGCTTTGGCGTCTAAGCTAAACGATGTTAGTGCGCTGGATGTAACAGAAACCGTGGATGGGCACGCTGACTCGACGGAAGAGCAATCGTAAAAGAGGAGAAAGAGACATGGATTGATAAATATGCAACTTGGGAAAATTTCTTCGCCGAGCAATATGACCTCATGCTTGTCCATCAATAATATGGATTTGCTACGGTATTATCAATCATAACCAATTCGTAGAAATGTTTTTTTTATCGCACGCTAATAGAGTGTGTTTTTAGAAATGGTGATTTTGCCAACTCGCAGTTGCAGTCGTTGGAAACAACTCCAACAGTTTTGCTGGGATGGAATCGGTTTGTTGATTGAAAAAATTTTGTTTCCAGCTTGAGATTGTTGAGAAATGGATGTTGATAACGTGGAAGCGGACAAGCAGATCTTTGATCTAATGCGAGCCATCAAAGGTGCGAAGATGAAACAGAACAGAGTTCGAGCACCGCGCGCATCCAACAGCTTCAGTCTGATGTGAGTCATAGCCGGAACCAGCACTTGTCCCGTTAGTTCTTTAAAACGATGGTTGTTTAAAATCCTAGGTTTTGATAGAGTTAGCATTTGTCATGTGGTAATTTAGTCAGTCTAGCCAATTCTATTTATGTACTTAGTTCCAGAACGTTCTGTTACCCATGATAATGTATTCATAGTCATCTCTCTGTTTTCTCTCTCTTCTTGGGTATTTAAGAACTTGTGTCAGCAGTATTACTTTGGAACTGCCTGGCTTGACATCTGCCACATAAAGAGCATAGTCGTTACATCCTCTCTCGTGACCTTTTACCTCCCGCCAGAATACCTTATTACATTGGAGCCATCTGCGGTTTTCTCTTATTGAGAAACAAAACAACGCCTCTCATTCTCTGTCTACGTGCGTATTGTTTTGACTTCATTTAGACTTCAGATTTTCTCTAAAATTCCTTCTGATGTTGGATTGATGAATTCTGTATTGGAAGCCGTCTATTGTCTTCTCGTTTAAATTCACGTTGGATATAATCACCAGTATCCGTTCTCAGCGACTTCCGCTTCGGCTTTTGTTTAGGAGGATCTTTGCTGGAATTCTTTCATCCATACAGTTCTTTACGGAACTCCGTCTTTGAGGCTTCAGTCTCTGTCCGTTCGCGTCGAGGAATTCAGTTTTGGTCATCTGTTTGATGCGTGATTGGTCTTGCGCGATACCGAACCCCAAGAAGGATTCCAATTTTATCGGAATCATTATATAAAAAACAGGATTTGTCATCATTGCTTTCTACGTTAAATATTTGATTTTTTGTCACCAAGAGAGATCCCAAGTTGCCGACTCTCTGGAATTCCTTTTTCGGAAGAAAACCCATAACAATATCTTGACTGGAAAATTCACTGCTGTCATTTCTATTCTCCTCATATTGGTTCACTTCACGGATTATTTATCCGCTTCCCATTCGGCAGTTTTTTTGTTTCCCGTAAAAAATGCATCAAACTGGTTAGTCTGCTTGGCAATAAATGATGCGATAACCCAAAAAAGATTGAGAAAAACTCGATTCTCGTTGATTTGAATGCTGGTTTGTATGACGTTATAGATAGTTAAAATCTAGAAAATCGGAACATGTTAAAGAATTCTTGAGGTGAATTTGTTGTTTTTGAAGGTATTGAAAGGTCTCAAAGAATTACACAGTCCCATTTGTCGGCTATAGCACATCCGAATCTGAACAAACAAACTACTCAAGTTTCCTGAGGCGAGATCTCGGAATGAGCGTATTTTCATCAGGGCAGTTGATTTCGGATGATAGAAAAGCTCATGAATCATTTTTGCGGCAGCGATTTGAACGTGGAAGCCAAATTTTGACAGCTCTTTTGGCGAGTACTACACTGATTGTTGACAGGTATACTACGCACTTCGGCATGGCCTAGTATGTTGCAAAAGGCTTGGACTTGATTTGTGTGTTGCTTCAGAGCAGTGACCTTCAGAACTAGATGTTCCGCGAAATCCGAATTAAAGACCCAGCCCGAAATAAGACACCCCCCCCCCCGAACTGATGCCCTACTACCAGCATATTCAGTTGGAATCAACACCCCCCCCCCCACCCTTAATGAAGTCCCATGGGCATTTAGGAAATGCACTGACGTGTTCATACGCACTTTGCGTATCATCTATGCCAGTGGTGTGTGGCGTGAGTCAACAAGCGCTTGTTTGCATCGTTCTTGCGTCATACTGGAGACATTTTCCTTACGTGATTTACCGGTACTAGTACGTGTTTCTCCTCACCGTATAGCTTTCGCAGCTGGTGGATTGTTGCTTTCGAATAAATTTCAAACTCAGAATGTTAATTCTTTGCCGTTCCCTCCGATA
>JAQIWT010000550.1:0-18261 GCA_034696485.1 Isohypsibius dastychi
GGTGATTGATTGTTAAAAAAATACCCACCAAACAAAACCGTAAGAAAGAACTTGTGTATAGGTATCCCGAGGTGCGGGGACGCTATATTCAAGAACCAGTTCGGCGACGCCGGAAACAATCTCAGGAATAACAAATAATAAGTCAAATTGTTAGCGTTGGCATGTACCTGAATAAGAATATCAAATCAAATACAAAGCTTCGCAAATAATACGATTCGAAATTAAATACTTTGCTCCGAAACCAGTCCAGTTTTGCGGGAAAGAATTTGTTGACCAACTTTCTACCGAATAAAAACGACAGAATATAACATGTGGTGGCTCCGATTGCGGTTAAAATACAAGACAGAGGAAATCCTTTCCAGAAGCCAAATAACGCACCGGAAGCAATATTCTGCAAAACAATCGAGTTTGATATGTGTGAGAATTTTTGTGGAATTCAGTAAATTCGAGACAGTAGAGAAACTCAAAAGAAAAAATTCTGTTCCAAATTTTCTGTGATAGCAATATTTCAAAGCATACCAGTCCGGCTGAGCCAGGAATTCCAAAAGACTGCTTCCACAGAAATCCAGAACAAAACAACGAAAAGATGTAGCCTTGATGCTGCTTCTTGTATTCTCCCAGAACCGAAGTCAAGTTTTGCAAATCTTTAAAAGAACGTGGAAAGTGGACGTCGAGCCTATGAAGCATCATCGTCTATCAAAAAGAGTTGCAGTAGTTCAAAAATCGGTTGATCTCACACTTCTCCCGATTCCAGCGCCGGAGCATTTTTTGCCAACTGATACAAGCCAAACGTGGCAATGGCAAACAGGAGAGGAAGAAAATATATCGAAGCCATCCGACGTTTCACGAAATGTCCAACTGCACCGTTTTGAGTTCCAGCTTCCAAATCAGCCACCGGATATCTAACCAAAGTATTTCAAAGTGGCAAAGCAGTTTTCCAAACTCATTATGATTGTACCTTAAATTCAGATTCAGATTTGATCCGTCCGTTTACGAATTCCTCGTTATCCCATGCTTGCATGTGATACCGACATCATCAACGTTAGCCTGAATCGACAAACGCAATGAAGATCTAAAATGCTTTAGGGGTCTAAAACCGGGAAGCAACCTTCTCAAATGAATTGAAGCAGTTCGAAAGCGAAGCTCGAAGCATTTGTTGTCGTTTTACCACTCACTTTTACCCGGAAGATATCAATCAAGCCAAGCTACCAATCAACCAGCCACAGTGCCGGTCAAGTCAACTATCCCAGTCGTCCCGTTTATTAAATTTGCCGTATACTACACTAACGATATTTAAATCATTCATAACATTATAGTGATATGAATTTCAATTTTCAAGATTTAGCTCAACTTCAGACCGTCGTACCGATAAAAACAGTCCAAATCAGTCAGAACATTACTGAACCAACTACCGCTACAACTCACAGATATATTGTATACTAATCTGTGGCTACAACTATTTACAATATGAATGTTTAAAATCGAATTTATAATTAATATAATTTATTAATTTGATGATAATTATGTTGGGACTTGAAAGATGCAACTTTGCAATAGGGCATGAGTAACGGAACAGTCAACTTTGTGATCAAGAAAATAATGTCGGGTCCCAGATAATTATACAAAACGGGGGAGGATAATCTGTCAAAATCTGCAAAATGAACGAAAATGAAATTAAATCTACACGTCATTTATATTTCCCTTGTAGTGATTGCTGCATATAATCTAATCTCTGGCTCGCTTCTGTCTGCAGAATTTGAAACTGAGCTTGTCCGGCTGGCTGGCGAGGGATAATCAAAATATTTTGTTCCGACCAACAATACATCAACCATCAGGATCAGTTTTAATTCTGATCTGAGTCATGTCGACTGCTGGTTATTTACATAGAAGATAAACAGAACGACAGAGTAATGTTGAACATAACACCCCAAATTACCAGTCGTTAGACGATTAGCTCATATCAACCATTCCATCTCTGTATTCACATTGCATTTCTGTAAATATTTGGCATAAGAATTTCCATCCTGAAAAGAGAAATCGGTAAATTGCCCAGCTGAATCTACAATTTTCTGTGGTGTGTATTCCATTCAGTTAAAACTTGTGAATACAAAACTGGTTTCGTTAATGTAGCACATGCATGAAAACACTTCATTCCGATCAGCTGGAATAATCACTACAATTTCTCTTTTACGTTACACTACATTTACAGGAGAAAAATATTTCTCACAACCTGTACAGTTCACACTTCCGCAGACGCGTTCCAGCGTATCGGCCAATATGTGAGTCATCATCATCGATAAAATTGATTTGACAGGTGGGGAGGATCGAGTCTTTTTAACGGACATTACCATTCAGACTATCGATGGATCGAAATAGTGATCACAAACCTGCGGAAAACAGGTTAGAGCTAGCGTCAGCATCGGCTTTGCTCTGTTATTACACACGAAACAGCACCGTCGTAAGAACGGGTCTGGCAATAATTCATCGATTCGCTCCTCAAAGGCTTTCGCTCAATTATGGCTGCAAAAAACTGTCGGCTTGATATTATCCGGTTGATATGTCAGATTTCTCGACTGGACAACAATCGCTAATCAAAGATCCGCTTGTTCGGCTGAATCACGAAATCGCGCAAGTTATTGCAGCGGTTTTGATTTGCACTTTTTCGGCTGCGCATTTGACTTGACGGCGGGAACCGAATATAATCAGGTATGTGGGTTAAATTAATTTGAATAATATCAGCATCAATTCTACTAAATTCAACATGAAATATTCGAAAAAAAAATTTAAACCACGACGAACATCTCCCTTTTGTATTGTCCCACCTAATTTCGTTTCCGGAAATCTTTAGGCGAATTTTCATTGCAGATTTGGGAAATTAGACCTGAATTACAGAAACTGGATTCTACAGTATGGATCTTCAAATTCCATCAGTAATTCCGAATGGATCAGCTTCGCACATATCACCTCAAAAACTTCGGGAAGCGAAATACGAAGTTTTGTTATTCTTTGTGGAACTATTAATGGAGCATAAATCACGCAAGCTTCATGATCTCAGCTGTTTATTTGGATCACCGAATTTTTCACCACAAATGAAACAAGTGAGAAACGCTCGTTTCGGTGTTCAGATTTTCAACAGTTACATCAGATTTAATTTAAGGCTGTCGGAGGGACGCAAACTGGATTAAAGCGATTCCTCTTGAAATACCCTTCATTATTCACCATTAAAGGAGATACGGTGACCATGACTTGTTATGACTTTGAGGATTTGTTTCGAAACGGTCATGAGATGAATAATGGAAATTCGAGAGAAAACATTCGCATGCCAACACTTGAGGAGGAAGCTGTCGAATTCTTTAGGTATGTGTCATCGACTTACCGGTCGTTTTAGATAATTGATTATTCTATTCTGAGACATTGTTGACTAAATACTAACTAATGAACAATTTGTTGTTCTTCTACTGTATAACGTATAGAAAGGTCAACAAGTACATCATTTGAAGTGTTTTCGAGAAGAAGCTGTTTCAATCACAAATTCATTTTGAAGCAGCCTGCGAGCTTGATAAATGTTTTAGGGCATTGGTAAAATATTTGAAGCTAGAAAGTAGAAAATAAAAACCATTATAAGCAAACAATTTTTATCTTGGAATTGGTTTACAATGCTGAGAAAATTGTTCAGCGCGAAATTCCACCTCCAAATTATTGCTCCGAGTTCCTGCTTCAAGAAACTGAAAACGAAAACGTGAACTCGGTCTTCGGTTTTCTTCATGACTAACGCGCATTTCACGTTCTACTCCTTTTATTTGAAATATCTTGTACATAAACACTGATGACGCAACTAATTATTATCAACAAAAACAATTATGATGATTACGGTGCTCTACACTCATCGCGAAAAAACACAATAGGCCTTTATGTCGTTCAAGCGCAATAACATCAATTTTGTTCGTGGTGCCGATAAAAAACAAATCCACCTTGCCTTAAAATAATACCTCAACACTGTTTACTATCAAAGTATCGAAAATGTTAATGTGATGGCACCATGACCCGTCTGGCAACTTGTTTGCTAGACATGCTATGCCAAAATAACCCCAATGTAATCTAGGTCAAAGTTGCTCGCTGCACCGATTAAAGACGAGTGTCGGCTGCCGTTGAGGTCACTAATCGGCCACAGGAGTCAGGCACCGGAAAAGATTCGCGCTATTATGGGACGCACTCTACCTGATTTTATCCGGTTTATTCGGTCACATGGAGAAATATTCCTGTATGACGGCGCTCAGGAAACCGTCCAACTTAGACCTTCCGCCCAAAAATCCCCTCGCGATTGTGTCTCGCCGAACTCATCTTCGTCTTCCCAATCAGTATCCCTTGCATCCGGAGAATTCGATGCGAATGAATGCATGGACTTCCTGGCTTCCGTCCTGCAACAGAAAGGCCCACTTTTTCTGGATGAATTATATGGACACTTGAATAAGAAATACAAACCGGATGTCAGACAGCACTTTGCTAAGAACCCGAGGGAGCTTGGGGAAATGATCCAACAAAAGTCTAATAATCGCTTTAGAGTGGAAGGGAATTTGGTATCTTTTCAAGGACAGCTTTCACCTCAAGAACCACCCGGAAGTGTGAGGAGTCCACCGGGATCTGCACGGGAAGGGATGAAACTGAAACTGGCACAAACATTGAGCAAAGTCATGACGGAAAACAAAGCAAGAGGAGCTCTACCAGAACCAGAATCCGATAAAAGTATATCGACCAGAAATATATCAATTTTCTTTTGAATTAATTTTAACTGAAAATAAAATTGAAACGTTCTGAATTTATTTAAACAATTTGGGATTTTTCAGGTTGGGTTATCCCATGGAATGAGATCACGAAACCGAAACAGCTTAAATCGTTGGTGTCTGAAATTCTGGATAGCTCCGCTGGAACGGAAGCTGTTGGCCTGGAATTTGTGTATGAAGACCTGGAAGCAAATATTGATTCTTCATCAGAAACACCAGTGCTACCTTTTAAAATATCGAAAATATTCATCGGTACACATGATGGAAAAGTCCACTTAATTTCCATTCTCGAGCATCCGGAACTCGTCCGCCTGGGAGGCCTACGTGAATTGTTGATTTCCGATAAAATCCGTAAAGTTTTTCATGACGGATCTAAAGGCCTCGCAGCTTTAATAGCTCACTACGGAATGCGCGTCGTTAACCCCTTTGATACGCAGGTAAAAATAAACACAAAAACATTCCTTCAAAATTTCGGCATTATTGACCCTTTCTCTATACACAAAAATCAATCAAAATATTCAATGCATTTAAATTTTACGTTAATTCATCCAGATCCAAGTTCGAAAAAACCACTTAGTAGAACGTTTCTGTATACCGAATTATTTATTAACAATATTTGGTTTGAATCTGAGATTATTCAAATATTTACAATCACGAAATAATTTAGGGCATCGGAATGTACATCATCTCCCGAATTGATCTAAAATATTCATGCGCTCGATTGGTTGTAGACATTAATATCAAATTCCATTTTTCAACTCAGGTTGGATTTTCAATTGTGGAATATCAAAACGTGGAGAACGAACCGGATTCCTTTCTCGCAACTAATCGATCCCTGTCAATCCTCGATGTCGCTGCTGGATGTGCCCCAACGACAGCTCGTATCCTAAGTGTGCCTAATAAACTGGATGCCAACGAAACGAGGTCATACGAGGCCTACAGAAATTTGCGATTATTATTTCCACACATCTATGAAGTACTCAAGAGGTAAGCACTAAGCACTCGTCTAAAAGACGGATTGAATTGCAAGTCCTTGTCAACCTAAAGGTTGCTTTCATTTAAGCACAGCTTATGGTAAGATTAGCCCTTACAGCTAAAGAAACGATTACTGCTTGAAGCAACGAAGTGTTTTTCAAAAATGAAATACAGAAAAACCCTTTGTGTTGAGGACTTCCGTTTCGTGTGAAGCTAACAACTTTGGTAACAATAACAGCAATTTCCAACTTTTCACTTCACGTACAAATTGAATCCCGATTCTGAAAAGCTGAAAAACGAATTTAAGAAACCTAATTCAGGAAAAAATTACGATAAAATATTTCGGTCAATTAATTGCTTAACCATAATCGTGTTTTTACAGCCGGATTTCAGTCAAATACACGCCGTTAGTCCGCACTTTGCTGGAGGAAGAGTACGAAAGCTTTTTAAACCCAGAGAGATCCAAACTTCTTCGGAAAAACCGCCTCACACTCCACAAACACGAACTAGAAGCTCAATCACTTAAGTCCTCAACGGACGCCCAGGATTCCTCCCTGACAGAATGCGAAAACCATTTCGACGAAACTGGAAATCAAAGCATAGTACATGACAATTTTGGGACCAAAAACGTGGAGACTGTGGATGCTTCCTGTCAGACTTATTTTACTGGAGAAATCAAATCAGTGGATGGGAAGTTCTACGACGATCTTCTCCAAATGATTCGACAAGAAATCCTTTCTAATGACAGTTAGTGCTATTTGATTACGGGTGATGACATTTGTGATACTCAAATTTATCAAGTCAATAACGACCAAGTATTGCTGTGAAATTTTTATCGAACAATTTTGTGTATAATAAGGTTCAAAAAACAAAAATTCGAAGAAAACATCAGACTTTGAACTTAGCTTTCTGTCGCTGCAAGGCATTATGTTCACCCTGCTGGGTGTAAAGACCGGAGTAGATTTCTTTAACCTTCTTCCGACGAATTGCATCTTTCTTTGATTGTTCTTCCATCTGGATCCTGCTGATGAACTGGTTATCCCTTCGCAGTTCTCGCTTAGCTCCCTTCAGGGCCCGTTTCTTGTCATGTACCAAGCGTTTCAGTTCCGACTTTTTGGCGGACTTGGCTTTCTCAAACCTTGTTAAACAAAACACAATGTAGAGAATAAGTTTGTTTCCGCTAATCACAGCATATTTCGACCAATTATTAATCGCATCACGCTACCCAATAACCGAAGACACTGGACTACTTGTTGGCTTTCGGTAGGGTTTTGTGTTAACACGGCTTACTTGTTATCTATACGCGGCTCCAAGAGCTTCAGAGGAGCCGGCTTCTTCTTGAAGAATGTTAAATAAGGTCTCGCTGTCCTATTTTTATCCACTGCGTCTAGGAAAATCGCGCATTCCTCGCTGTTACCTGTTTTCTCAATAAATTTTCGGAGCGGCTCGACAATCTGACCAAAGATTTCGTCATAAGCTGGCAGTCCAGCGTATGCTTCCGGCAGCATTCCAAGAAGACCGACTGTCAAATTCAGTGCTCTCCGCCTGTCTTCAGGCAAGACTGGTTCCCCATCCTTGACGCCAAAAACCTCTTCCAGTGATAGTTTATCAACCGACACATTTCCGGATTTCCAGTCAGAGTTTTCGGATACCAAAAAAATAATCCTCTTGAAATGATTCATCAATTCCGGAAAATAGCGTTTGGTCGATGTCGAATATTCCGTGGCGAGAGTGGCAATAAAACTCGACTGAAGTTGTGACTTCCGGTCATTCAGTTGCATTCGAACTAAAAGTTTACCCAGCAAGAAGAACACCGCTGTCGTGACTGGATGCTGAGAATCCGGCGGGAAACAAACCGAAACGAATTTCAGGAATATCAGAGCGGATGGCACAAGGCTGAAACGTTTCGCTCCACAAACGAGCGAGCTCAGAACTTCCAACCGATTTTTCAACAGCTCGCTTCCTTTTTCTGCGGAGATTGTGAATAGTTCATGGAGGGATGGTGCGAGGACTGTCCAAAACTGAATCGCATCCAGCGGGTCAGATTCCGATTTGTCCAACAAGAAATCAAATAATAAGCCGAAGAACGTTGATAGCTTCCCCCGATTTTCTTCCGCCAAGCTGATGTGATGGTACTTCATTATCCGGCTCACTATCAGTAAAGATTCTTCCGGGTTTCGATTTTCAAAAAGAGATTCCAGCTGGGCGCGATTTTTCGGAATTTCAATCACAAACGGAACTTCCGGGAACTTTTCAGGTAATGTCGGTGACTCATCTGGAGAAACATCTTCAGATTCTTGATCGGATAAATCATCATCTTCATCTACGTCGACATCCTCAATCGCCGGCTCCAGCATTTCCAATCCACGAGAAGAGAGCGAACTTGGAACTTCGCTCTTCTTCTCAACTTTTTCAGTCGGTGCATCCACCTTTTGTCGTTTCTTTTCGGCTTTATCCAAAGCGTCCTTTTCATCTTTAGCCAATTCCGACTCGTTTTTAAGCTTATCGCTGCCCTTTGCCTTCTTGTCAAAGTGCAGCATTTTAACAAGCGAATCGTACGAATCTGCCTGGGGTTCCGGAACAGCTTGATTGAAGGTGGCTGATATCAAATTCCTGACTTGCACATCTCCCCACTTGGCATCAAGAGACTGTGTCATGTCGCGAACTTCATCTAGTTCACCTTGCTTCGCATATTTTTTCTGCTTGGACTCAGCGATAATATCATCCACAAGAAGTTTCCGCTCATCTCTCGTCATCCTGGCCAGAGGAACGGCATCTGTGAAATCACTCGAGTTACTTTCTATATCAGTGAACGAATGAATTCTGCAGAAAAAATAAATGTTCGGAGTATACACTGACCGATATCACGACCGGAAACTTTTTTCAAAAGTCCTCCACCAAAATGATGATCAGAAACGAACTTTTCCCCAAGCTGATCGTCCATTTCATCCGGAGTTGGTTCTCTTTCCTGCTGCTCTTCAATACGCTCAACTTCCGCAAGATTTTGTCCGAAAGCCATATCTTCGTCAAATTCTTCAGCATCATTCAGATTAAATAATCCTCCTTTGGTTCTCGCACTTTTTTTTCGTTCGAACATCACACGTTCCAACATCTTGTCATCCAGCGACATCGTTGTATCGCGTTCTCCCAACCGTTTATCGATAACCTTGTTATTTTTCGCGCGAGTTTTATATTCGTTGAGCAGTCCTTTCTTCCGATTCTGCAGAGCTGTGCTGCGAGAAACGCTCCGGAGTCCTTGCGTCTGAATTTGTACTTTGGTGTTCTTTTTTCCAAAACCACTCTTTCCATGAAGTTGCTTGAGAATAGCAGCATTCTTTGCGCTGTTTGCGACGCGTCCGGTGACATTGTGCTTGGCCTTCGTCAGAAAAAGCTCAAATGGATTTGGACGAGATCCACGATCAGCTGCACGAGGTTTCCGAGATATCTGATCAGAAAGATTACGTTTACCTTTCGGCTTCATCTTTACGCTCACAGATAATCAGTCGAACAAATCAGCGGATAACCCAACACGAGATCCTTGGAATCGTCAAATTTCAACAGTTTTACTAAATAACGAAGTCAAGAACGGTTTAAATCAAAATAAACTTACGCTGCGTAAGCTTATTACGCAATGCCATTCTCAAGGCGTATGGGCTGCGTTTCACTGGTTCACGCACGCTGCGATCGGTGAACGCTTTGGGTCGAAAAGTATCCGGTAAGGATTCGGAATGGGGGCCCAATGGTAACGGGGTATCTGGGCTTCGATGCTTCGTTGGTTCGTTGCTTCGATGGTTCGTTGCTTCGATGGTTCGTTGCTTCGATGGTTCGTTGCTTCTTTGCTTCGATGGTTCGTTGCTTCGATGATTCGTTGCTTCGATGGTTCGTTGCTTCTTTGCTTTGTTGCTTCGTTGCTTCGATGGTTCGTTGCTTCGTTGCTTCGATGGTTCGTTGCTTCGATGATTCGTTGCTTCGATGGTTCGTTGCTTCTTTGCTTTGTTGCTTCGTTGCTTCGTTGCTTCGTTGCTTCGATGGTTCGTTGCTTCGATGGTTCGTTGCTTCGATGGTTCGTTGCTTCGTTGCTGCTTCGTTGCTTCTTTGGTTTGTTGGATCGATACTTGAAATTATTCAAATAATTGATATTCAGAATTTAAAATGCAAAAAAACCAAAAATTTGAAAAAAAACTGCGGGGGTCCCGCCCCCACAACCCCCACGCGGGGCTGCGCCCCCGAGCTCCGTTATGCCGTTTTCTGCACAAAAACCGCTATTAAAATGGTCAAACCTACTTCCACCAGAAGACCCACCACCCACAGAAATATTTATTTCTAGCTTAATTCGTCGAGCTGAGTGAGGTGGTATCAATACAGTTCGTACTTAAAGTAACTAAGAAATACGCGGACAACGAAAGGTAATGACTTCGAAAACTCCAACTACGTATGAGACTCCCATTATTCAACTACGTGGTCAGCAAACTAGGAGATTTACTAAACAAAATTTATGACAACGAATAGTTCTACTACGAGACTTCTGACTATGAAAGGTGGCCTACGAAATGTCAAGGCACCATCGGTGAGGTGAGACGGAGGGCAAGTGCATTCGGCGTTGTAGTTTTTGGTTTGTTCTTCGTGCAAAACAAACATTAGATCCTAACTATTTCGAAAAAACCCCGAACAACACCTCGGTTTAATGAACTAATGCCAACATATCGTCCGTCACCTTTTCTGGTATGACTCGATAGATGACCATCACGGGTTTTTGTAACGCCAATTTAACCAACAAAGTGACAGTTAAATTTTTCTTGTTTTTTCTTCCACAACAAAAAGCTGCTCCTCTATTTCTGCTTGAACAAATTTCCCGTTAACCGATTTGACGTTCGAAATTACGTTCGAATTTCGAACGTGGAATGATATTGAGCGAAAGCCCGATTTTTGCAATGTACCATCATCGTACCATCATCGAACCAACGAAGCAACGAAGCAACGAAGCAACGAAGCGTCCAATATTTTGCTTAGGCTTTTTAACATTGGCCCCCTATTCCGAATTCTTTCCAAGTATCCCACGTGAAACCAGTCAACAATCAAATATACTTAAGCAGCGCTTATCAATCTACCCTACCAGCAGCGCTTCGCGAACTCGCCCAATCCGTTATGCCCTTTCTCGTGCCAGCGTCCGAAAATGTTAATAGATAATTGATCGCCTTGTTTCCTGATCAATGATCTCCTTTTCTCATTTATTCTTTAAGCATGGTGAAAATGCAGTCCATCGTGGAATTTTCCTTGTGGAGATGCCACTTAAGATCAAGGTTGAACCAAGCAACCACTTGGGCAACTATCCATTATTTATGGTCATTTTATTCAAAGTCATTATTTCAGTGACCCGATGTTGGCATACATAAGTACTGCACATTATGCAAAACTTGAATTAGTCTTTATAAAAGGATCTATGCCATTTGTTTTGTTTCACGTTGTTTTCCGATGAGCCCTCCGGAACAATGCCTGCACAGCCCCAAAAGATGTATCTCTCTCTCATCGTTTTATGTCTTGTATTGGTACTACCATTCATCTCCACTGCCGTAATGTGTCCTCCTGATCAAAGACCTTGTGGCAACAAATGCTTTAGCACGTTCCTGGAGCAGCAGTGTATTGGCGGAGTAGTTTGCAAGAAAGGAGAAAAGCTCTGTGGTTCGTGGATCAATATACCGTAAAAAGAAACTATTAAACCAATCTTTTTTGGTTCCAGGAGCGCGCTGTTATAGTTCATATCATGGTCAGCAATGTATAGATGGTGTGGTCTGCGGTAAAGGAGAACGCCTGTGTGGAGGTAACCACGCTTGACCTTCATCCAGACAAGCTCCATAAAATATGATTGCTGTTTTTTGTAGGCACTAAATGCTATAGTCATTTCCAGGGACAGCAATGCATTTCCGGTGTCGTTTGCAACAAGGGTGAAACGATATGCGGCAACCAGGTAAATTGAAATACAAAATTGCGTCACAGAATTATCTGATTATTAATCATTTCCAAAAAAGTAAAATAAGAACCATTGTGTATTCTAGTGCTACAATCCACTACTTGGCCAGCAGTGTCTTTCAGCTATAGTCTGTGGACGTGGACAGCTATTGTGTGGAGATCATTGTTACAGGTGAGCTACCACATTAATTCTGAGAACTTAATTCAGTGACCTTTTGTTTGTAGTCCGGAGCAAGGACAACAATGCCACATCCCTAGCCCACTTCGATAGCCATCAAACTCCCTAAAAAAACCGAGTTATTGCAACGTCCACATTTATGCCGCAGTTGGCGGTCCGATGTTGATATCTGTTTCTAAAACCATGCCACAATAATTTAAGTATCTTTTAGTCAAACTGGAACGTTAAACCACGTAATTCCGGTCGTTGCAAATTGTGTGAAATCCATAAATCCAAACGTTCACAATCGGTTTCGCTCAAATGATCTTTCCATGAACCTATTTTCCCTAAAAACACACTTGAGTCAGACTGGTAGCTAAACGTAATTACCGATGATTTCACTAAGAAGACCGCTCACTCACCAGCTTTCATGTAGTTGGACAGCTCCCGGTCAAAGACGTTATATACCGTTTCCATTTCTTGCCTGTTAGTGGCCGGATTAGCTTTCATCTGATCGAATGAACTTTGTCGCTGAATATTGATTAGCTGCTCTTGAGTAAGAGTCATTCCCATGAAATCAGAAATTCGTTTGACGGTTGGAATAAATTCCTGCAAATCATCCGGTCAACTTGAGTAATAAAAACAAATATTCCAGTAAAAATGTACATAAGATAATTTATGTTTATGTATGATAGGGTATGTTTTATGATAGGTTACACAATATTAAGAAGTTTACCCATGAAAGGTCCCCACAGCCCACAGTCCTACCTTAACAAGGTCCTCGTAAGTCAGCACAAGTATATTTAGCTTGTCGCGCATCCGCCAGTAATCGGCAATATGATCAAAATACGGTCCGAAAAATATCTTGCCCTGTGGATCCATAAACTGATCCACCACGTGCGAAAGATTTTCTTGGAAATCAATAGCCCGAAGACCTCTGTAGAAGTTGTAAAGAGAAACGACGACATCTTTTGGGTTCCGCATCAAATAAATGATCTAAAAGACAGACAATGTCTTATATGTCTCGAAGAATTTGACTAGTTTCGGAGGGACTACGGTCATACCTTCGCTTTCACTAGAACGCTGTTTGGAATAGCAGCCGCTCCAAGATGTGTAGCATATAATCTTGGGGATTGTGCTGCTTTGATTCTTTCGATGTCTCGAAGAGATGGATTGTCGATAGCTGGAGGAAGAACTTGTTCCAGAAAGGGGACCACTTCATTCAAAGTTGTTCCCGATTCTAGTGCGTCGGAACTCTGGGCGTTCTTTATCATCCATACAACAGCAGATAACCAGTTTTTGCCTGAATAATATAAAAATAAAACTAGAAAAACGAAGTGTCTCCAACCTCTTGTGTGAAAATGTACCTGATCTTGGAAATGAGATAAGGCAAAGGTCATCATCTCGAGCCTCGAAGGATTCAACCTGCGGAAGTGATTTATACCATGGATATGGTACAGATGTTCCTTTATAGCTCAGGCTGTAATATAAAATCTGGATGAATCGCAAAAGAGAAAATGAAGAAATACATGCGCACTAACAAGAACTCGGGATTGGTGAAAGTTATCCGGTGAACAAACGGCTTGCGAGCATGTGAGTCCTTAACAGAGTGACCCAGCTCAACGGATGTCTCACCAGATTCAACAGACATTTTCAAATATTCGAAATGAAACTTATAAGATATGAACTCAATAAATCGGTAACATGGCCTGGTTTCAAACGAAATAAACCAGTTCTGCTATCCTCAGGGGATCTGGTAAATATTCGCAGTCACCAAGATTCATCGCAGTACGTTCATAGGTAGTAAATCCACTATATTTGTTTGAGAGTCGTTATTGGAATAATTATTTTATAATATTGTTCTCGGACTTGAATTTTGTACAATTTCTAAGTAGGAAGTTTCCCTCTTCCATCCATCCGATTAATTTGGCCCATCAACTGTCGATCAGCATAACGAGAAACTTTTCTTCGACGAGCGGTAGGTATATCATCTTCTTCTTCTTCGGTGATTCCAACGGTCTTCCTATCGGAAGCAGAAGCGAGTCCTTCCAACACTGATCTTAATAAATCATGTTGCTGGTTTAATTTGCTTTTCAGATTGTCGAACCTGAACAAAACAAAACAAAACATTCAGCCAGAATAACTGCGCTGTATTAAGTATGAGACCGACATTTGCTTTTCCGCAGTTGTATCAGCTGGATCATTTCCATGATTTTGACCACCAAGAAACACAGCAGACGCGGAAGTTTTCTTTTCCGAATCTTCCAGATTACCATGTCGGTGAAACACCTGCCAAACAATATTCCTCGAGTTCAATTACAAAGTAGCCATCATGAACAGGTCGTACATACCTTGGAAAATCCCGAACATTTCTGACTGGTTGGACGGATGACAAGTTCTTCCTTATGAAAATAATCGCGCAGACATCTTGGGAATTTCTCCTCGATATCCGAATGCAGTTGGACTTGCATGGCTTTACTTTCAAAAGCCAAAGACTTTCGAATTCTACTGATGTCGCCGATCGCCAAACCAACCTAATAAAGTCAAACCATTGCAATGCGTTTTCCGGGACTCAAGCTTTCCAAAACTTCTCACCAGCAAAGACTGGAGCAGTATAGTCACAATCAATATAGCAACGAATCCAAGAATATTCGTAGCCGCAGGGAAGATCATTTGACCAGACAGACTGGGGTCCACAAGAGTTCCGGTAGCTGCGGCATCCCCGATCATCTGGTCCGCAACTCTAAGAATTGCGGTTTGTAAAGTTGAATAAGCAGTCCAATATGAATCCTCAATCGAATCAGAACTATGATCGCGCTAAAACATGACGAGATTAAAGCAAATGACTAGTGACCTTTCAATAAAGTAAGGTAAAATTAAAGAGGCGAAATCTTACCTGATAAAAAGAATTCTCTTCGGGGAGCACTTTTACCGGATACAATGTATGAAATGTGAGGCTAAATGTTAGTATGACGATAAACAAAACAACCATGGCTTCGAGGAACGTTCGCATTACGCGAATTAGAACCAAGACATGTATCCCGACTTGTCCATATCTGCAAAACAGATATAACAAAACCACACAGTTTGCAGAAGAGATATGGTTTGACCTTTGAAGATGAAAAAAGAAATTCATCCATGCAAAATGGACAGCAACTGCTCCCAGAAGCCACTGTGATCTCCAGCTTATTAAATAATCTAATTCATCGAAGAATGCCGCGGCGAACAAAACGGTGGCCAGGTACAGTGTGATCTCAAAATAATTGACCATTTGTGCGAAGAAGTTCAGCTTCTGCAACACATAAGTTAATCGAGCTTGCAACTTATTAATCAATTAAATTAACGTAAGCGACGGGAACACATTATGAAATTTACCTGTAGGTACAACTGGAATGATTTTTTGAACAGATGGAGGACCGCAAAGATGAGAACTAGAGCGAGCAAAGTGTCATCAACTATATCCACCGAACCAAGTTGCGTCTGAAAGTTGAACGGGCCGTTGTAGGTTGAATTTTCCAGCCAATCTGGACGGTATTTCTCAATGCGGTCTTTGCTGATTTCCCTCAAACGAGGACGTAAATCAGTCTCGATTCCGACCAGAATAAGATATGTGAGCAAGATCAGAAAAACTGTATACAGAGCGATGTTCGAAACATGGAAATATACTCCATACGATTTCCTGTGAAACACTGTTGCAAGATATTCAACACACACAAACCGGTAAGTGCTGATACCATTTTGAATCCAGTAAAGCTGCAGAAACCGGGTGTTGAAGTAGCTCGACACGTTTAAATTTAACCATATGCTACAAAGAACAGTTTTCTAGATTCATCATCACAGAACAGAAGCGCTACCAGACATCATACATTCAAGGCTTCCAGGGGATGTACCGTAGGGAACAGTTCGTTGCTCCTTCCAAGATTCCTCGGCTCCAAGATGCGGAAGTCAATCACAGTCTGAAGCGGTTAGTTTATACGTGGAATATAATCTTGGAAGAAAATAAGATATAAAAGCATACCACATCTCCGTGAACGGTTGGACAAGAATTCAGTGACCTTTTGCATTTGTCCAAAACTCGCTTAAAAATGGTAGTACCGATTACGTCAGTTGTCAGAAGCACCATGTTCTTACCAGCATAACTCTTGGTAGATATGCGATTAAGCCCAGGACCGGCCATTGGCAGAATGAGGATGGCTGGAGAAGTATCTCCATCCATCTGCAATATAATATGTATTTAATCCAAGTGTACAATATACAATATGATATAGGTACATATAATTGAAATAAGATCTACAACACACAACTTCCGCATTTAACCTGTTGATCATATAGTCTCACCGTTCTGAGTTAATCATCGCCATGGCTGCTTTTTCAACTTTGTTGATCAGGATAAGATCCATTGCAGTGAGATCTTCCAGATTCACAGTGAGCTCCGCACCCCGTTTCAGGAGTACCTGAATCAAAGCCGATTTCCCTCCGGTGGCGGCTGTATGAAGTGGCGTGTTCTAGAAAGATTAAGCCCCAGTTTTGAGTTACGACGAATCTCAAACCGTTAAACTTACGCCATCTTTATCGGCAGCATTGAGTAAATTGGGGTGGCTCGAGACCAAAACCTCTATCAATTCTAATAAAACACATGAGTCTGATTCGAACGCCAAACATTCAATTCAGTCTAACCTCCCGAGCCTTCGCTGAGACAAGCTGAATGAACTGGATATTGCCCACGATGGTTCCTGGCGCGAGGAAAACACAAACTCAAATCACATATGTAGTATGAAAAATCGTTCGTGAAGGCTCGTTGCATTATGCAGAAACCGTTGCAAACCTCGCGAAATTGTTAGACTGCACTCATCAACCAAACTAACCTTAGCATGGAAGCTCCTTTCGATACAAGTAAACTAACAACTTTGACCTTTCCGTTTTCTGACGCCAAATGCAGAGGTGTGTTTCCTGCGATAGCAAAAAATAAGGCACCAAGACAGATATAACACATCTATTATGAATATCGTGACGACAAAGTTTAAAGCTTGGTGACACAAAAAATTACCTGTTGAATCGAGATCGTTTATGGTTCCGCGCGCAGAAGCGTCCATCAAAAGGGTCTGTAACGTATTATGACGTCCATACCTATAAAAGGCAGCTACTTTACATCCGTTCCAACTAATAGTCTGCGTAGAATAGAGAAAATAACAAACATTGCAGCCGTGTGTACTGGTGTCCTCATCTGGAAGTTTTTAGCAAGTGGGTTTGCGCCTAAACGCAACAGAGTCTCGCAGCATCGTGAATATCCAGAAGAAACTGCAATATGGAGCGGAGAATCCCCTGCATTGTCCCGGCTGTTCAGCAGCTTTGTGAAAACATCCACCTGAACAAACAGCCACCCACGTGAAACAGTACCACGAACACGGAAGTTCACGACGTTGCGCAGAAAATACCTTTTGATCGCGTACTTCGTCCTTGAACATTTCCGGATCTCCACCCAATCCAACAACATAATGAAGAAAGTTCTTTCCGTCAAAAGCAAAGATATTCGGATTGGCATTTTGACTCAACAATTCTGACACGGCATCCCACGAACCCCACGATGCTGCTAAGAGGAGCGGAGTGCGGCCATGACAGTCCTGAGCGTCAATATTTGCATGCTTCGAGAAAGATAAATTTCCTTCATCTAAGAAAATCGAGGAAACCGAGTCTGGTATACCTTTTCAAGAAGAAATGGAAACAGTTCCCAGTGACTGAATATTGCCGCCCTGAATTCAAACGAACGAATAAAAACGCCTGTTGAATACCAAGGTACTAACATACCGGTGCAGTGGCGTCATTCCTTGAGCATCCTTCATGTTGAGAACATCGTCAAACTCCACAACGTTGAACGTATGGATCATCTTCAATATCTGCTGTTCACCTTGCGCACATGCCAAATGAACCGGTGTTGACCCTTCAAACTAACAACAGTCATGCAGTACAACCAGAAACCTTTAAACGAATCCAGCCTACCATTTTCTGAACGATTGATGCACCCTGCTCCAACAAAATCCGCACCATATCCAGATCTCCATTATGAACGGCAAAATGGAGCGGCGTTTGGGACTCGTCGTCTAAAGCATTTAGCATTAGCTCTAGCATTCGTTTATCATTCAAAGCAATGCGGAAAAAATAATCGGCGACGTCCACAGCAGCTGAAGAAGCGGCCATATGAATTGGTAACTTCCCGGAGTCATCTTTTCGCAAAAGGTCAGCACCATGGGTGAACAACTCTTCAGCACAATTCAACTGATTCAGTGAAGCGGCGACGTGCAGAGGCGATTCTCCGTTCCAACCGGAAGTGTCGATGTTGATGGACGAGCACTGGAGAAGTCTCTGGAAACCAACAACGATTTA
>JAQIWT010000551.1:0-18256 GCA_034696485.1 Isohypsibius dastychi
AACGGTTAGCAGTGTCCAGCAAACCTGCTGATGAAATATTGATTTAATTGTTGAACAATAATATCGATGTTCAACAAAACTTCGGAAAGGGCCTGAATTACGTCTCTGTAATTCTACCCAGTTTTCAACACCTTCAACAAAACTCGGAATGATTTTCCCCGTTTTCGATTTCAATATTCATTAAATGTCGTTCATTTCTCTTGGTCTACACCATTTTTTAAAAAAAATCTTGAAAATCGCAGATTATTTTCTAGTGATTTTCACGATTTACTACACCTTTCATTTCCCTTCTCGGCGTTTTCCATCCGGGTTTCCGCGATGACCTTTGTCTCCATTCCCCAAGTCTCCGCTTGGTTCGCCAATCCAGCGTCGATTCAAAAAGAATCCACGCAACGTTTCAATGTTGCGGCGGTGCTCCCGTTCCAAGCCGCTTTGAAAACTGTCCAAACTTTCTTCCATATGACGTCGCCATCCTGCGGTTTCATGACGTTCGTAGAACCCGTGTGCTCCCCGAATGGCTTCAATTTCCCGGGCGATTTCTGAATGGGCTACTGCAGCCCGTTGATAATTACGATGTTGTCGATCCAGGTTCAGCGCCATCTGCGACACGAGATTTGCTGCCACATCCCATCCATATTCCACAAAGAAGGTGCCAGCGGTTCGGTCTTCGATTTCCGGTACTTGCGGGGCTGGAATTTCTTGCTCTCGCGGTGTGACGGTGACTCCATGGAGTTTCCACAAACGAACACAATAATCTGTATCGCTTTCGTCCGGGCGCCGTTGTGTCGGCAACAATCTTCGCAGTTGGGCTTCCGGTTCAATTTGGATTTGCTGAGCACCAGGAACAGGTTCAACCTGTAGAATTTACCAAAGTTTTATTTTATCAAAATCGAAATGATGTGAGGGCTGATTTGCTCTCACCAAAACCTGTTGTTCTACCGGATGTTGTCGGTTATTATGTCCCATTTCCATCTCCGCCAAGCGGCGATCAATTCCGTTGAGGACAGCCTCCGTGATATTTGCAATCACAGCTTCCGGTTGAAATCCGATAATCTCTAGCGCTTCTCCCACTGTTGGATGAACTCCATTATCAGGCTGTTGTTTACAGCCAACTGTTTCCGGTTCGTGCTGCAACAAATAACAAATTCACGTTATTTACATCCCAAATTTTAACAAATTTTTTGTACCTTCAGCAAAACCAATTTCGGTACTTCCGGCCGGTTTTCCCGTTCTACCCGGCGGCGTTCCTCAACAATTTCCTCAGCTAGCCGACGTCCAATTTGGCCAACACGAATATTCCTGTCCTCGTCGGTTTCTTCTCCAATCCGATTAATCTGGTTGAAGGTTCTTTTGCCACGACCCAACATCGTCGCTAGACGAGTCGTCCACTCAACAACCGTTTCCGGATATGGCCTTTGCTCTGGCTGAAATCCGAGATACCCAAGGTTTCCAAAACGCACGAAATTCTGTCCTTCTGGTTCAGCCTGCGCCTGCCCATTTCCCAACGGATTAACTGCTTCCATTAATCGAAGTCGAGCACGGTTTCGATCCTCCGCAAGTCGAGCTTCTTCAGTCAACCTATTCCGACGATTTGCCTGAAAATTTTCACATCTCAATATCTACACCATTTTCTAAACCCATAAACAAGATCAATTTGATTTGCGACGTTTGCGATTTTTACCTCAGTTTGTTCCGTTTCTTGCAAGGCTCGAAGAGTTTCTTCGAATTCCTGGTGCTGATCCTCGGTAGGCTTCTCGTCCGACATTTTCCAACAAGATATTGTAACCACGTTTACAAAATATTCAGAATCGTACGGAATTGCGATTTCGTACGTTAGGATATCTCGGAGAGACTCGAAGAACTTTCAGAGTTCCCGATCGAAATATCCCGACTGACACAAGTCAGATCAGGACACAGCGGATTTTCCCCTCGGAATTTGCGTGTTGAGGTTATTTCGCCTAGTTCACGCAGGTTACCATATGTGTGTATGGGGGTAGTCCTCCGCACACCCCTGACCCTCTCACCGCCTCCGATACGCCTGGCTATTTAAACTGAATGCAGGCCTGCATTTGACCTGCATTCATCCTCGCTCCGGAATTTTCGAATCTCAAACCTTTTTGCTGCAAAGCCCACACGTGCCTCGTAATTTTCAATTTGTTGTTTGAAATCCTTGACCTTTCGAAAAATGGCCATTTCATCCAATGTGACCTATCGATCTGTGGCTTGTGGGGAAATCTTGTCCGTCGATGGCAACGAAGTTGATCTCCGCATTTGCGACGCATCTGGACTTCCCAAATACGGCGATTCATGCTCTCTTGTGCTCCATCATTTACCAGAGCATGTAAGTGTTTCCGTGTTCGTGACCTTTCTCCAACATTTTGCAGTTATGCTTTGGTTCGATTTGTTCTGTCATATATCATTTTGATTTATCTGGTTTTTTTGTTTGTAGTGCACGGACGAGCAGCTTGCATTTCTGCTTCGTCCGTTTCCGTATCACACCGTCCAACTCTTTTTCCGACGTGCCTTCGCTTTCGTGAATTTCCGATTTCCGTCTGAAGCCCTGCATTGTCTGAACTCTCTCCGGAATACCTTGTTTGAGGGGAGGCGTTTGGATGTCTGCTTCAAGGTTCATCGCAATCGGATCGGAAGAAATGGGAAGATCATAATTTCCAATGTGGACCACCGCCACTCGTTGCTTATTGTCTACCAATTTCTGCGTGGATTTGGGGACATTTCGTCATTGCGCAGGGTGAAAGGACGAGGTGAGATTTTCTGTGTGATTATTCTCTACTTTTCCTCTCCCCGATTTACTTTTGCAATCTGTTGTTGTTTTTCTTTGGCCACTTTCTGATTTGTGTTTTATCTTTCAGATGCTGTCACTCGCAACATTTTTGTACGCTTCTACTCGGATGCCATTGCCCGAATTGCTGCCAACACGCTCAACAAGACGTTTCATACCTCGGCTGCTCCTGGATTTCACTTGTACGCGAGTTTGGCTAAGGATTCTAACCAAGCTCTGGTCCAACAACATTTCGCTGCTCTCGCTGGTACGTTTTCATTGTGCTTGATTCTGTTTTACTTTTCGTTCATCTTTTCCTTTTTGCAGGTTGATTTCTGCATACATCCGCGATGGCGGCAATGGATCTCGCATTTTGTTTTTGCTTTTATGGCTTTTAGCATTTTGATCATCTGCTTCTGTTTTTTGGTCTGATGCTTCCGTCTTTCTGGATTTTTATGTCGCTAATGATTCTATTTTTGATCTGTATTCTCGACTTGTTTTTCCTGGGTCTCTTGATTTTGCCTGCCCGATTTGCCTGTTACTTTTTCCGAAATTCGAACAAAACAGATGTTATTTTGGTTTGCTCACATCCGTTTTTCCAAACAAAGTTTCAACACACATCCCTCCAGTTCTCTTGCAGGCTATCGGTATCTTTGAAATTCCGGCAGCAACAACAGTTTTTGCATCAAATCGACGAATATCGCCGTGCCCTTTCAAGGTGCCGTACCGATACGCCACCTGGCGGTCGGTACTGTCTCTACTTTCCTTCCCTGATATTCTTATTTCTAATTTCCTTTTTGCAATACGTTCCGACATTCCAAGCTTTTATTTTCTATCATTTCGGTTGTATTTTGGCTGTTTGAGAGATGTCTGCCATGTACTTGCATGGCGTGACCTTTCGGACCCCCGTACCGATACGCCACCTGGCGGTCGGTCACTTTCCATTGATTTCTCGTTTCTTTTGCATTATGCAGTCCGTTTCGAGTCCCGAACAATTTTCAAAGAAGTTTTACTTTTTCCTGCTGTGGGCCCACATCATCATTACCAAAAGAAACAGAAACATAACCAAAACAAAATCTCCAGTCAATCTGTCAATAATGACAGATTAAATCTTGTTAGTAACAATGAAACCGGTTGCTCTCAAACAACCACCAAAACACCCGCAAAAATATCTCCCGGATTACCAGAAACTCAAGTTCAGCAATTATCGCATCCGAGAAGCAATGAAACAAAGGCAATTACAAAATGTTTTCTGGCTCGATGGCCAGTAAATCGAACTTGTTATCCTCCTCGTTATTTCCTTTGACCGTTCCAGTGCTTGTTCCCCCTTGTTCTTGATATTCCGGCTTGCCAATTCCGGTCTCCATTTCCAAGTTGATGTTGCTCTGGTCACCGACATCAATTTCCGGTTCACCCTTCACGTTGTCCAACTTATGTTGCTGGATTTCATCCTCGAACTGCGGCAAATCGAAAGCTTTCGCCGCGAATTTTCCGATTGTGGTGATTCCACTGATCACCTCACCCAAGTCCGCTAAAACCAGATTAATTTTAGCATTTCGATTTTATTATGATTTTTCAATGGTTACCCTCGAAATCCTCCCACGTAAAAACCTCCGCAATGACTGCTTTAGTTCGAAAAACGCAGCCATGACGAATTGAGTTTTCCATGGGCATGTCGTGGTTTGGATCTCCGGTGAAACGAATCTGCATCACCAGCTTCGCACGCTTGTACATGGCGTCTCGAAGCTCCAATTCATCCATGTTTTCGTAGCCGTCAGGTCGATCTCCCGTCACCCACCACTTATTCGCTTGTTTTCCTGCAATGAACCAAAAAATGCGTTTTTAATTTTGTAATCATTTCGATGTTATAATTTCATGAACCCGAAACAAATCGAAAAACGAATCTCCTTACGTTTCTCGACTTCCGGTTCGCCTGCTTCTTGCTTCACTACCGGCTCCTCATTTTCGATGTCCATGGCTTCTTCCTGCTGCATCATCACCACCTGTCCTTCTTGTAACAACAGATCCTTGATTTTCTGGCTGACTTCATCGAAGGGGTGTCCGATAAGCTGCGGAACGTGCTTGAAAGCTTTCCATTGGAAATCCGTGCATTCCACACCACGATCCAGATTTAGCAAGTTGAAATAAGCACGTTCAGCTGCATCCTCCTCTGGGCTCACCAATTTCTTTTCCGGAATCATTTTCGGTTCCTGCAGAGGTAATGGAGGGAATTCTTGATTTCGTAACTTCTCCAAACGCGCTTCTTTCTTTTCCATCATATGAGCGCGTTGTCGCTCAGTCCAATCCATCGTACCCAGCATCATTTGATCATTCAAAGGGATCTGCGTTGCGCGCATGACCAAAACGTTCTCCCGGATTTCGATAGCAGCTGGGACGAGCACTTCTTTTCCTTTGTAGATTTCAAACTTCGCTTGTCCAGTTAACCACACTGCAAAATTACAAATAAGTTTATTGTTTTCTTCTGCGGCTTGTAACAAATTTCAAACTTACAAGGTGCTGGATCTGCATCATTTTCAGCTCGAGTGATGGGCTTCCATTTCTCCTCCTTGTCCCAATCCTCCGCTCCTTCACGATTATTAGCGATCGCCACCAACTCTCTCATGTTACGTTCCTTTTGCATTTCAAGATCCCATTCACCAAAACGCGTCTTCAACCGGTTGTATCCCCAACACCAATAATCGATCTCCTTTTGATAATGTTCTTTCTTCAATTCTTCCGAGACTTCCGGTGGAGGCTGATAGGTTTCTGGATCTGGGGCTTCCGAACGCACAATATTCATGATGACACCATCCTTTCGCCGCATGTATTTATTCATAGCTCCATCCCGCATTCCTTCCATCATGCCCTCCATATACATCTTGTTTCGCTCGGTGTTGAAATCCTCATCCGAGATCCATTTTCCAGGTTTCACCGGAGTCACTTCCACAGGCTTCTTTGGAATCGTAATGGCGTACACTGAATTTGGTGGTGCTGTTCCCGCTGATCCTGCTGGCGTCATCGGATTTTCGAAGCGTGGTTTCTTCTGCGGTGGCGTCGGGGTTTGGACTCCCAGCTGTTTATTCGCAAGTTCCAGCAATCGCGCTTTGTTGATCGGGGCTCCCATTTGTTTCGACATTTCTCTACAAAATAAACCATATCAATATTTGCTGCTCGTTCACAATCATTTTCGAAGTTGAAACTAAAGTTTCAACTTCGGAATAGGGCAACTTTGATCGTCGAACCTTCCAAGACCTCGGGGACCCCGCAAAAACCCAACAATTTCAAACTCGCTTGTTTCCGTTTTCCTTCGACATTCTGGTTCAAAATAATATTCTGAAGTTAGATCTAAATGATCTAACTTCGGAATAGGGCTACTTTCGATCCACAGCCTTCTTTTTAAAAGAAAAATCTCCAAAATTTTACGTCTCCTTTCCCTCAAGTTTCCTCTTCTCTGCTCTTGTGAGCACTTGATTTCTGGCCTTTGGTGGTTCGTCTACTGGGTTTAAGGGAACGTTTCGTAACAAATCATCCAAAATGGACTCACCAGGTTTTTGTCCTTTCTTGATTCTGAAATCGCTGGTCAGGGTGTTTCCTCGTTTTCTTCTGGCAGTCCGTTTAGTCGAGATCAAAGGATGTCCGTCTTCGAGTTCCGGTTCGTACAAGTCGCGTATGACTGGGAAGTCCACAAAATCAATTTCCGATAAATCTGCAGGTTCGCTGAGTTCTTCAAAATTCTCCCCGATTTCCGAATGAGGTTCTGTGGTTTTCTTGTTCGAATCGCCAAGCTGTTCGGTCTGTTCACTCGCTCCGTTCTGTTTCTCACTTGGTTGTTCGCTTGGTTTCGCTTTCGCTGCTTTTTTCTCGTTCGCCTGCGAGATCCCCTTGTCGCGAGTCTTATTCTCGCTTGCATTCGCCAGACGAGCGGTTTCCGCTAATTTACGTTTCGCTTCGTCTACACTTGCCACAGTGTAGTGGTCAATCTGTTTTGTTTTCTCTCCTTCGGATACTCGTCTCATCCGAATTTTTGTAGGTTCCAGATTTTTTGTAGTTTTTATTCTGTACTGATCAACTGATGCATCCTCTTCATTTTTGTCTTTATTTGTTTGTGCTCTGGTAGTTACACCTTCTTTCGGCATACCAAAATTTTCTTCTCGCTCATGGTAAGCTTTCATCTGGCTAACATGAACTCGCATTAATGTATGAGCCTGATTTCCTTCCCAGTAAACCTGGTACGAATTTGGACTCGTTTTATCCAGAACTGTAAATGGACCAATCCATTTATACGCTAATTTCGGACTTTCGTATTTCCTGTATTTATTTCGTAGAATTAAAACCTTTTGGCCTTCTTTAAACTCCACATGTCTATGCGATCTATTAAATCTATCACCAGATTTCAGATGCGCAAAATGTATTCTCGTGAACACATTTTCGCATATCTCGTTATAAATCGATTGCATTCTTTGAATGTACATGTCGTAGTCTGAGACTAAGTCTCCATCGTCGTCCAAATGACTTAACCACGTATCTATGGGTAACCTTGCTTCTATGCCATAGTTAATCTTGAATGGCGAATAATTTGTCGTTCTGTTCTTTGTGACATTATGTTTAAATGCCATCCAGGGTACAAAATCACTCCAGTTTGACTGATCTGCTTTAATTTGATTTGACAAATAAATCTTTACTTCTGACATGTATCTTTCAACTTGTCCATTACTCGCCGGATGTAGCGGTGTAATCTTAATATGTTTCAGACCCAACCAATGGAACAAATGTTCCATCGTTCGCGATGCAAAATTTGATCCATTGTCAGACGTTATATTATCTGGTACCCCATACTGCATTATTATGTTTCGCATAATGAAATCTGCCGTTGTCTCGCTGTCTATTACCTTAACCGCTTTTAGTACCATCGTTTTCGAGAATGCATCGATTGCTACTAATATATACATAAGACCTTTATCAGAGACCACAAATGGACCACACGCGTCGATGTGCCACCACTGGAACTTCCGGTACGGCGGTGTTGGATGCTGTAGCATTCCAGCAGGTAACACCTTTGGATCTTTCCTTCTTTGACAGCCATCACAGGTTTGTACGTATCTTACGATGTCCTGCACCATTGTAGGCCACCACGCTCGGTCTCTCACTATAGATGCGGTTGCCCAAACTCCTCCGTGACCCCCTGCTACGGAATCATGAATATCTTTCAAAAACGACTTTCTCATTTTTGCCGGTATATATACTAATTTCTTTTCCGTGTCTTGATATCTTCTGATTCGGTGGAGGATGTTATCCACCATGCAGAAACTCAGTTTTTTCGCCTTTTCCATTTCCAGCATCGGTGGTTCCGGTGTCGAATTCTCAAATAGTGTTATGAACCGTTTCCCGAAATTATCATCCATTTGAGCGTCTCTCCATCCCTTATATCCCAGATTTTCATCCGAAAAGGTGTACACATATTCTTCTTCTCCCTTCTCATTTAGTTTTATTTTTGGGGTTACCGGGAGTTCTATTGGTTTTGGTGCTGGTCTTTCCCAGTCCTTCCAATGTGTACGTCTTTTTGGAGGTACCTTCTTATCTTCCTTTTTCTTCTTCTTGTGTGTTTCCGGTTCATAATCCGGGTCTTCGTTCTTTCTATTTTCGTCCGTCCACTTTACCTTCTTTTTCCGTTTTGCTTTCGATATTGGTTCCTCTGATTCATTTTCTGTTTCCATTTCCGATGCACTTGTATTTTCTATTTCCGATAAGCTACTTAGTTTTGACATCTCTTGTGGTAACGTGTAGTTATCGACTTCCGCTATAGCTCTCCAGAAATTTCTTACAAATTTCTTCTCACACCTGACTAGTGACTTTTCTTTCTTATTTTCTTTCTTTTCTATGGCCGCGAAAACCTCTTCGGATAAATTCTCCAACAGTTCCTCCGTAGTCATATCCTTTGGTCTGATTATCATTGCCTGTTCGATTATGCTATCAATATTCTCACCATCTAGTTCAGCTAGCCATTGCTCGACTGATTTATCGTACAGGTTTCGAATCAGTTTTCGCAGTTCATGATCGTCTATTTTAGCTTCTTCGGAACCTGCTTCTACCCAGTCTTTCCTGTAGTTTCTCGGTTCTTCTATATAATATTTCAATCCTCTCTTGTTTTCTTCAAATCTTCTTTGCGAAAAACATTTCAGCTCCGTCACATCCTCCTCACCTTCCGGTACTGGCTCGTCAACCGGGTTTCGGGATAGTGCATCGGCGTCTAGGTTTAGATGTCCGGGTTTATGCACTACCACGAAGCTGAATTGATCCAGGAACAACTGCCATCTCGCTTGTCTTACACCTGGTCTTTTCATGTTTTTCAGTGAAGTCAGCGACTGCTGATCAGTCACTATCGTGAATTTATTTGGCGGTATTATCGATTCTAGGTACGTTCCAAAATTTTGCAATGCTGAAACAACCGCCCATAATTCTAGTTCCGGAATTGACCATTTTTCTGCTTGAGATGCGTTCAACTTTCTCGACATATACGCTACTGGCTTCCATCCTGCCGTATGATATTGGACTAAAATAGCACCTATTCCTTCTCTGCTACTATCGCATCGTACTTCCGTTTTTAACGTTGGGTCGAATCTTGCTAACACTCTGGTTTCGCCTTGCGTACACATTTCCTTTTTTAGTGCTTCAAAAGCTGCTTTCTCTTTTTCACCCCAGTGAAACTTCTTCGATCCGCGGTTTAGGTCAGTAAGTGGTTTTGCTAGTGTAGCGAAATTCTTGATGAATTTTCTGTAATATGTACAGACTCCGATAAATCCTTGTACATCTTTCAATTTCGTTGGTTCCGGGAATTCTGCCATGGCTTTTATTTTCGCCGGATCCATTCTGATACCGTTTTCGTCAACCATGTGTCCCAGAAAAAATATTTCCCGTTGTGCGAATGTACATTTCTTCAATTTGATTGTTAATCTCGCATCTCTCAATCGTTCCAGCACTTTCTCCGTTCGTTCCGTTAGCTGCTCGAAAGAGTCTGCGAAAATCAGGATGTCGTCGATATAACACATACATTCAACGTACAACATGTCTCCCAGCACTTGGTTCATCAATCTTTGAAATGTTGCGGGACCTCCGCAGAGTCCGAAAGGTAGTCTAGTGTATTCATACAACCCAATTGGAGTTTTAATCGCCGTTTTCTCTATATCTTTCGGTTCAATTGGAATTTGGTGAAACCCTTGATTCATATCAATTGATGAAAACCATGTTGCTTTACCGATTGCATCTAATATCTGATCAATTCTTGGAAGCGGGTACACATCCGCCTTTGTAACACTGTTTAATCTCCTATAATCACACACCATTCTCATCTCGCCGCTCTTCTTTTTTACAAATGACACCGGCGATGACCACGCTGATCTTGGTTTTCTCATTATTCCTTCCTTCAGATATTCGTCGATTATTTTTTCAAGCAGCATTTTCTTTTCGTGCGAAAGAGGTCTTGGTGGTCCGGTTATTGGGTGACCCGTCGTTTCGATTTGGTGTGTTATTAATTTGGTATCTCCGACCGGGTTCGTTTTAGAGGGTAACACCTGCGGTACCTTAATAAACATGTTTACTACAGCGTCTGCTTGCTCTTTTGTGAGTTGGGCGGTACCCTGCAGGTTTTTTCCATTAATTGTTCTCTCTCCCGTTTTTTCACACACACCCGTAACTATCGGATCTGCATCTAGGATTCCCCATTCTACTCCCTCGCTCATCTTGTTTGACTCACATTGCTCCTGCCATTCAGGTACATCCACCGATACATTACTCTTTTCCCAATGTCGTTCGTGATTTTCTAGAAGTCGATGTGCTGCTGCATCTTCTCCCCAGCGTTTTCGATCCTCCGCCTTCGTGTGATCACTAAATAGCTTCTTCATTTCTTCTGTATCCCACCTCTTTTGCATGTAGGTTTTTCCAATCTCGTCGTACCAATAACGACATGGATCGCATGAACACAGATATCCATTTTCTCTTTCTAGTATAAACTGTCTTGCGAAGTATTCTTCCTCTGGGACTTTGTATACAACTTCTGCGATTCCTATTTTCGTATTTCTCGCTAGTATTTTTCTCCATGCTTGCGTATTCCGCACCTTCAAGAGTGCCAATCCGTCCTTGAATTTAAGCATTGCGTCCATAAAGCCCCAACCATCATCCCATGCAGACCTGGCTATGGTTACGAATAGATCTCCTGTGAAATCTTTCATTTCCCAATCCAGCCTTGCCATGATAATACCTGAATCTTTTGCACCAACACTGGCTTGATAAGCCACCATTACATCTGTTTCTCTGAACAGTAGGTGTTTTCTGTTACTTTTAACTTCCTCCGTTTTTTCATTCTCTTCTCCAGGTTCTTGTATGCTGCATTTATGTGACTTGATTACTTTCTCCCAAAATAACCTCGCTAGGTCTTTGTGAATCGGGTGTATACCTGGTGTCGGGACTAGGTATGTTGATGGGATCCACCCCATTCTATTAAAACCCATGACCTTTGTCCAGCCTGCGTTTCCACCCGTTCCATGTGGAACCACTATTATTAACGGGTCTCCCGTGTCGGTTTGCATTTCTGACGATGATTGCGCGTTGTACTGCCAGACGGAGGTTACCAGTTTTCCTTTCACCCATTCGTTTACGTCCCAAATAGGTACGTAATTTTTGTTTCCTATTTCCGGGAATATTTCTCTTCCCCCTCCTACCTGGACTACAGTTCGTCTTGGGATGGCTGGCGGATTTAATTTATCACAATTTTTTATCCATTCCTTGATTATGTCTGTTTTATCCTTATTTCGGTCTTCCGCGTTCTCTGTTAAAAAGTCTACCCATTCTTCCTCTTCCTCCAGTGGTTCGAACTCTTCTATGATTTTAATATAGTCTAAGTTATGCTTTTTTATCCACTCCTGATCAACATCTTCATCTATTCCGCACATGTCTTCATTGTTCCATACAATTTCTGTATTAACTTTCAGCTCTTCTCTTCTATTAGAGATTTTATGTGCTGCGTCTTTATCGCCGTACATCGTGCAAGATCCTGATCTAATCTCTCCCGTTATTGGATCTGCTTGGGACACCACAATTTCGCTCGTCAGAAACTTGAACGTTATGTCTTTTTTGTCTAGGAAATCGAATCCTATGTAAATTAGCTCGTCTCCTTTTCCGTCTTCGACGAAAAACATATGTTGATATTTAATCCCGTTTATGTCCACCGTTAAGTTTGTCACCAAACATAGGTAGTGCTTTTCTCTCTCCGAAGCACGATACAGTAAACCACTTTCCGTATTTCGACGATAATTGTTCCATTACAAGACCTCTCTTGTCACACTCCTTTCTAGATATTGTCGAGAGTGTAGCTCCCGTATCAAATATAGCTTTCATGCTGTATCCATTTATTTTTATGTCGAAAACCATTGCGCCACGATATCTTGCCAACGGCACTATATCCGGTGTGACTGTTCCATCTTCGTTTGTCTTCGATATCACTTCCTCACTTCTTGATCTTACCTTGAAATCTTCGCCTTCTTGTTCACTATAAATTTCCTTCGATCTGTCTATTATACCGTCTACCGGTTCTGCCGCACATTCCGAAGCACTGATTCTATTATCCATCATTTTAATTTTTTCACTTATGCCCATTTTCTTGAATCTGTTTAACAAAAAACTATATTCGATCTCCAATTCATTACAGCAATCTGCGCCCAGTATAATGCAATCAAACTGTGTTTCCATTACGTGAAACTGGAAATTTTTCTTTGCTACGCGTCCAGTTTCGCTCAATATTTCCAAGTCTACATCTAAGAATCCAACTCCTAATTGTCGTACTCGGTTATTTGCGTCGTAGATATTTCTGCTCGAAAACATTTTTGTCAACTTCCAATTCATTTCCCTTACTATCTTTGCCGGTATTATTGAGATTTGTAAGGAAGATACTATTCGTGCAACGAATTCCACCCCGTTTACTTTAATGTCACTCTCTAGATATTTCTTAATTCTTCTTAATCTACAAGCGTTCGGGAGATTCTCTATTTCCTTGTCGGTTATTCCAATCTTTCTATGTTCCTCATTTAATTCTTCCAACGCTGCATTGACTTCTGGATCTCCATTCGCTATCTCCAACTTCCGGTTCTCTTCAATCCTCCTTTCTAGGTTCCGCCTTTGGCAAGTGAACTCGATTTTCTCCTCCGGGTCTACCAGACTTCGTAGCTCACACATGAGTTTTGATATTTCTTCATCATTCTTTCTGTTTACTTCATCCAGATAAGATTGTGCTTCTGCACTCCATTCTGGTGTTTTCGTTGCACCGAGCATCTTTGACTTGATTTGTTCCTTCATTTGTTTCCGACCCAGTTTCGAGAAGATTTTCTCTCCTAACTCAATCATATCTTTCTCTCTTTCCACGAAGCACTCGTCACATGTGATTTGACTTGGGCTCTTCTTCGTAGGTTTATTCTCTTTGTTTTTTATTGCATTTGCTCTTCTTTGTCTCTCCATTCTCTGGCCGCGTTCCCATCTTGACATTGCCGGGTTCGGTTTCACCTGGTTCAATTTTTCGGTTTCGCTCCCTTCCTCATTTCCTGGTTCCAAGTCTTTCGGTCCTTTTTTCTTATGCTTCGCATTTTTATTCATTTTTGGTTTCTTCGGGCTAACGTCAACCTTATCCAGTCGTTCTCCTATATCACTCAAAGTGTCCTCGCTGTTTTCTGCGTATCTGTTCCTAAACTCGGGTTTCACGATCTCAGATCGGCAGTCGTCTTCTATACATTCCGGTGATTCCGCAGGAATTTCAGATTCTGGACTGCTGTCCTGCTCAGCAGACCCAACTAGTTTTTTGGTTTGCTCCTCTCCCCCGATTTTCCTCGTGAACCCGATCTCTTTCTATCTGGTACCGGGGTTTTATGCACTTTACAGTGATATTCCTCGTATAAATCTTCCATTTCAAACGGTAACGGTCTAAAACGTTCACGTACTACATCCTTTGCATCCGGGCATTCCTTGAAAGAGTGTCCATTTTTGTGACAATGAGAGCAGAATTGTACGCCACAATATTTGAAATTCTCTTTAGCCTTCTGGGTGTATTCAGGTGTTCCAGGATCCACCCAATCAGCTGGTCTGTTTCTACCCCCTGGAGTTACATCTCTGTTTCCACTCCAAGCATTTCTCTTAGGTGCGCCCGTTCTTTCAAAAGGTCTGCTCTGTCTCGGGTTACTACTCTTTTGGCCACTTGCCTCTTTTGCTTTCGTGGGGCACTCGCTCATATAATGTGGTCCCTTACATACATAGCACTCTATATGCTTTTTGTCTCGTTGTACCGGTCCTGTGTTGGTACTTTCGGTTGCACTTGCCAATCTGGCATTCACCTCCCCATCCTCACGTCTTAGATCCTTCAAATTTGCCACAACTTCTTCAAGTACTCCCGAGTACTTCCTATTTTGCGTCTCGAAATTTTCCGCATAACGAGTGTTCTGAATTTCTAAAGCTTCTGACAGTTTTTTAACTATCGATTCCATTGCTGTCTCGCTTCTATTCTCTACATCTCTTGTTACCAATCTTTCTCCATCTCTATCATACGTTTCCAGCGGCTTAAATTTCGTATAGCCCTTTGGAGACGGTACTAATCTCGCTTTTCTGCTTTCGTCATTTAGGTTAGAGCTTCTGTGATACTCCCACCATGTATTTAGTTCTTGTTTGAACTCTCCTACCGTGTTTAGTTTCAATCTTGTGATTCTTTCATGTTCTCCCGGTATTCTGGCCAACAAACCTTGTATAAGCTTTCCTACTTGTAATTTCTCGCTCAATCTGAGATCCGCTTTCATCATCAATCTCAACTTCGTTTCACAATAATTTTGTGCTGTTTCCAAATCAGGGTCGAACTGGTATTGATCCAAGTCTGTAGCCCACATTTCTGGTGTTTTCGTTACCGGGAATCTTCTTTTTAATCTTTCAATGAAAAAATCTAAATCATACCCTTTGGGCCAGTAAGCTAGTTCTCCGTTATACCATTCTCTTGCGTAACCTCTTAAACTAGTTTGCATCATAATCAACGTTGCTTTATTACCATAATTTTGTCCTTCCGCAGTAATTAAACTAGCGTTCACCCATTCATTCACATTTTGGTTTTCATCCCCAAAAAATAAGTACGGGTCGTTTTTTCTGTTCCGCGGTATCTCTTCTTCTTCTTCGCGACGCCGTTCAGTCCTATCTCTCGTAGTCGTTCTCTGATTTCTTCTGTACGGCCTTTTCTGGTCTGTTTCGTAGTTGTCTTCCACCTCCGCGAATCCTGTATTTCTAACGTCCTCGTCCTGTCGGTTTCGTCTTGCTGGATTTTCTATTCTTGGTATGTTTTGCAGCGTTTCTGTGGATCTTCTCTGGTTCCTTGGTTCAATTATTACGCTGCCCTCCATATTCTTCTTTCTCTCTTTTTCCAAAGCTACCTTGAGTCTCTCATTCTCCAACAAGACCAGTGATATTTGACTTTTTGTTGGTGCCGCTACTGAATTTCTGCTTCCCGTTCTAGATTTTCGTGTTGATCCTAATCTTTTCATCGCTTCATCCATTAACGTAAAGTCTCCTCTTGCTTGTGCGTCCAGTACCGAATCTCTCTCCCGGTCGTTACGCAGCTGATCCCTCTGTAGCTGCAGTCTGTGCTCTTCCGCCTGTCTGTCTTGTTCTACTCTTTTCTTTCTTGCGTCTTCCAATGTCTTCTCGACTCTTCGTTTTCTTTCATTCGATTCCTGTTCTAAAATTTCCACTTCCCTCCGAAGCTGGAGTCTTCTTTGTTCTTGTTCTGCAGTTGGGTCCGCCGCGTTGGGAGCGATTACTGCCGGCGCTACCGTTGCGTTCGCATTTTCATTGACCGTTGCATTTGTTTCGGCTACAACAACCATATTCACCGTAAAATTCTTTTTGCTCCATAGCCTTCCTTCAAGGTCTGCCCACATTTCTACGAAGGTCTTCTGACTTGGTTCCGACGCTTCATTTCCTCCTTCTCTTGCGGTTTCTGCTATAGAATTTGTACCAAGAACCATATTTGTCCTAAAATTTGTTTTGCTCCATTTACGACCTTCTTCATTTGCCAATTCTTCTTTTGTCTTAGCCCGATAAGTCGGTCGCTTGTCGATTGATTTCGTATCTTTGTTGTCTTCCACGTCGCTAATATCTTGTTCCTGGTCATTTTCCGAATGTCGGCGTTCAGATCCCATTTTAGACGAGGCGCTCATTGAAGGTGTTATACTTACTACAGACATTGAGTCATCTACGTTACTTGGTACCGGCATTTTTCCTTCTTTGTGCCATTTTTTAAGAGTTTCATCTCGCCATGCTGCCGTAACTTCTATTTTTTCCTCCTGTTCGAAGTTATCCACCATAGCTTCCATTGTGTCATGGTCTACACGGAATCTTCTTCCATTCTTCGCTCTGTGTTCTCTCAGGAGGTCCTTTTCCGCAGCCAATTCGAGCTGTGCCATGTGCAAATACTTTCTTATCTGTTTCTCTTGCTCGGCTAACGATTGAATTAGCTCCTCCTGATTTTTCATCTGATTTTGATTAAACTCCATTCTTCCTATGTATTCATTTTCCATTTCCAATAATCTCTTCTTGTGCTCTAACTTGTAGATTTCGTTGTTATAAGACGTCTCATCCCCACTTTTCAACATTTTTTTGGCTTCCTTCAGCTCCTTTTTTACTATCGTCAGTTGCCTGTTAGCCTCTCTATAACGAGGTTCCCACGTCGTTAACTTCTTATTTTCTGTTACTAAATCCGTGACCACAATTTGTGCTTGCTCTTTCGCCTGATCGAGTTGAGTCCTGAAAACTGTTGCTCGCTGGTTCGCCGTGACTAATTCTTCCTTTACTATTTCTATCTGTTCCGCCAAAATATATAATTCTTGATCCTTCTCTATTATTTTATTTTCCAGATTCTTAATTTTATTTCGTTGTTCGTAATTCTCCTCACCTTTTTTGAGAATATCATTAATAGCTTTGTTCTTAAGATTTTCTGCGTGGCTCAAACCCGAGCGTAAGAACCTAATCATATTCGCACTTTGAACACAATTTTTACACTTAGACCTGTCTAGCTCTCCGAGTAATTCTCTTTCCTGACTTACTGTCATATTTTTGCTGTCTGGCGTTTTTACCATCGTTTTCTCGTTTGTCAATGTATTTGGTTCCGATTCCTGGCTCAGCATACTCAGAACTTCGACACTCGCGCTCAGACTTTCGCTGTTATCCGATTTTACCGGTGACTCGACAAAACAGGTGTCCATATTTTCACTATTACTAGTTCTCGAACTTCTTGAAGAATTTGATGAATTTGTTCGCGTAGTGTTAAAGCTGTTTTCCGGATCAAAAAATTCGTCATCACTTTGTAGCGTTTTGTGACCATTCTTTCTTGTCTTAATCGCGCTTCTACCCATATTCATAATTTTTTCAAAATCAAGCATTGATTTGCCGAATTCTTGTTCCACGATATTTCTTTCATTATTGGTTTCATCAAAATTTAATTTTGTCTCGTCGCCGCTAGTTCTTTGCGCTCTCTCGATATTCTCCGTTATTAACGTTCTCTCACCTGAGTTATTCTGATTTTGTGCCGGTGCCGGCCCGTGATATCCCTGTATTTCGGTCGACCCGTGCCAACTCTGTTTTTGTATTGTATTATCTCTATTCCCTTCTTCGGACATCTTCACGTTTTCTTTCCTTTTTTGCTTCTCGGCAGATTTAACCTTCTCAGGTGCAACACCAGATTTAACCTTCTCAGGCACTACCACAGATTTAACCTTCTCAGGTGCAACCAAACTCTCCACATTCTTATCTGCATCTTCGCTTTTATTCAACATTTCACCAAGTTCTTGCTGTCGATAATTTATTCTCGACAAAACCATTAACATTTCGCTCAACGACGCGCCTTCTTTAACAGCATATTTGTCTTCATCGATTTTACCCTCTTCATCACAATCAGTCTCGTTTTCGGTGTCTTCCGGTATGCTCAGCGTCCGATCCGAAATTTCACCAAATTCCTCCAACTCCTTCTCCTTGGCTTTATCTTTGAATCTTTTCTTCGCCTTTTTTCGAGTCCTCTTCTGAACGTCTGACAGCTGCACTCGCGCTTTCAATGTTGAATCCCGAAACCCATAACGATTTCCGGTGACTTCCGGTTGAACGTCAGGCTTCGAAATTCCTCCAACTGTTCGTCCACCTCTTCCACCCTTGCTGTTTTTCTGGTTAGTAATTGCAGACGAATCTTTAGCCTCCTTTTGGTCCATAGCCAATGATGAGATCCGCAGCGAAGGACGAATTATAATAATTCGTAGATCAGCTCCTTTTCTCCGACGGTATCTGATGAAAAGAGATCGTTTGACGTCCTGCCTGTCAACAATGACCAGAGGGCGCCATTTGTTAGACTTTGGGGCTAATGGGGCTTCAAGGTAAGACTTCCGGTGCAGATGTTCCTCAAAATCTAACGTGGAAAGC
>JAQIWT010000552.1:0-18234 GCA_034696485.1 Isohypsibius dastychi
ATTGCTATCATATTGAAAATTTCAATATGATATCGCCGAAATATTGTTATCATATCAATATCATATCTATCATATTGTGCCATCACTAATCTTGAAGCTGATGACATTACCAATAACCCTGTGATGGGTTAAAAAAACGTTCAAATAGTCAACTTGGAATCTGTTTGAGAACATCAAGTGATGAAACCGGTTGACATCTCTGACATACTCAAATTTTGTTAGGTTTTGACGAAGAGCAAAGCGACCGTAGAGGCAGTTCATGAGCAGCTTAGTAATCAAACGCATCACAGGGTTATCGGTGATGTCATCAGCTTCAAGATGAACACCGCTACATCTCAAAGAATCCAGGTATTTCCGACGCAGCTCATCCGTGACACACAACATGCACGTCCAGCACAGTCGTTACATTGATACGCAAGCCCAAGTGAATTCACGTTCCGGATGATGTAGCTGTTTGATCGAGTTTCTGCATGTGGTGAAACTTTTATGTGCAGAATCAAGTTTGCTGCATTTTCATTCAAAAATTTCTCGATATACACACCTTTTTTAACGGTAACGGCCGAATAGCGCGTTTGTTGATTGGCTATTTCTTGCTCCCTTACACTTTTGTCCCGTTGATTTTCTTTTAATATAATTACTCGCTGACTGAAACATTGATCGACGACCAATCACAAACACGAAATTGGTTGTCAGAATAATTAACGTGTAATCTGTTCTCTTCATAAACTTTGATCTCTTCGCTGCTTGATCTTTGATAAACATAAATCTGATTAAGTGCAAGTATCGCACCTTTGATTGCACATTCAACATTCTTAACTTTGGAACCCAGAGAGCGATTATTTAATAGTTCGGGAACGATTACAGTCTGATATTCTAGGAATTCTCTATCATGAGCTTGTTCAAGATGCTGAAGGTATTGTCGTGTTACTTTTCCAGATTCCTCGGGTCGCGCTCTGTCAGTGAGTCTCAGATGACATGTTTGTGCAGTTGAGCGAAGATGAATGGATATCGAATCGGTTGCCTGGAACCAGTGATTACCTTGTGTATTATACTCGGTGAGAACCTGCGGATCCGAGGGAGACAAAAAGCATTTGTTGTGGCTGAGCCTGGCGAAAACGTTGACGGAGGATCTTGGACTACGCTCCCAGATATGAATTCTACCAGTTTTTGGAATCAAGACATCCCTCCCGAATGGTGGACCTGAAATGACTGTAGGCTGAGGTACGTCCTCAGTGAATGTGTCCAAAACAGCCATTTGGAGATCGAAACATCCGGCACTAGAATTCTCATGAAATCTTTGTTATAAATTTTGTCCACGCCAGTTGCACCATTTTTCTACTGGCTCCTCGTGAAACACCCAGTTACTATGACGTGATTTCAGTTCACGCATTAGCGATGATTTACCACAAGCAACATTCCCTTTCGAGAAACACGTTAAGGCAATTCTCCATTTTCTTCATTTACAAATTCGACCACAGCAAGAACGAATCTCAAAGTGAAACAAAAGCCAGAACTGTGACAAGATTCAAAAAGTCATCGGTTGTTTACAAAAATGAAACTTTACAGTAAATCACATCTGTACAAAAGTTGCTCTAATCGCGAACACTATCTCATGGCTCGTAATGATACACGAAAAAAGAAGCGCACAACCAAGGTAAAAAGATCGGAATCGTATGAAAGCACTTCTTGAGTTTGTTAACAAAATAAAACCGTCCACTGTGTCACTTGAACTGGATCTCACATTTTTACGGCTTGTAGCGGAACGGCTTGACCAACTTGGAACGTTTCCGCGAATGTACCCGTGGGTACCCAGTTGGGCGAACGGATAAGCCGGAACCAGAATGAATTGTATAAAAACTGGATATTACACATTTTTGGAAAACTCACTGTTGTCGTTAGGTGGAATATTCTGGTAGATCTGAGCGTTCCAAACTATTGGACTGACGACGGCAAAAATAACATTCGCATCTATGGATTGTGAATATTATCACTAGTTACACTACCAATTTCGGAAGCTGATTACCTAGAACGATTTCAGTCATTGCTGCAGCTTCGACCGGAGGATTCGCTTCATCAACAGCTGAGAAAATATTCGTTGATAAGGAGAATATGGTAGTGATAGGAAAATACCTTCATCGTTGCCGGGCTGTTAATCTTCGGCTGCTTGAAAAACAATATATGACCAGTTACCGAAACGCATTGTATATTAATTTATTGATACCTTGCTCGTTTGGAACGTAACCAGCAGTGTCGAATCCGGCTGGGAGCTCTGCGAAGCATCTAGTCAACTAAATCATCGTTATTTTCCGATCATTTATTCACCTGGAATATTCGCGAATGGAAACGTTTCCGGTGCTGGAGCATCGGGCATTCGCAGCGCCGCAACTTCATCCGTGTTAGAAAACCGTTCAAACTTGCAACCGTTATACTTGTGGAAGTTACCGTTCACCATCTCGATTACAACTTCGGCTGGAGCAGCCACAGATCACAAGATTCAATTGATTGTTTTTTTCACGTTATTTTTAGTATCTGGATTGAATGGCTCGTTGTAGATGTGCTGACGATTAATCTCTCCGGGAAGATTCTCTGAGAAGTAGTTTTCATTGTTAATCCCGAGATATGCTGCCTCGCCTAATCCCGAGATACGCTGCCTCGCCTACAACTGACTGCGCTGGAACTACATTTCAGCATTGGTAACTACAGAAATCTACCACTTGTACTCAAGAAAACCTAACCTAGCGGTGGGAAGTCGTCGACGTGCTGAGCGATGGGCTGAAGTTCTATCCCAAGTGGAGATGGCGATCTTTCACGATCGGCGAGTTGGTTTCCAGGACCCTTTGGAGGATATTCATTACATTTGACGAACAAAAGATTCATCAGTACCTTAGGCGTGGGCGGATCATGGCTGCAAAACAGAACTAAAAGCGCTCCAAGCACTGTACAGACCAGAATTGCCGTACACAACCGCACAATCTGATCAGTGTTCTCCACAAGTAACACGATTTTCTGTGGTGGCGCTGTACACGGCGGGCACACGTCAATAACTACAGAAGTGCTATATTAGTGTATTTCTTCAAGTTGGTAATAACTACATACCCAAGCATGTACGCGAATCAGCAGTCAGAGATGTCGGTTTATCTGAGCTCGTCGGGACACTCGCGGGAACTTGTGGTTGGAGTGCTAGTGGTTGGAGCATCGGTCACAGTTGGCACGAAAGTGGTCGCAGTGATTGTCACTGAACACGAGGTCTTAGTTAATTGAAATGAACATATTTTCTAGTATTTTTACCGGGTGGAGTGACTGTTTCGGGCACTCTCGCGGTCGTCGTAGTGATTCTAACTAAACTTTCGATATTTTTGGTTAAGAACTGGTGCACGCGATCTTGGATTGATATCTACTAGTTGGCTGGATGGTCGCAATTGGAGGTCTGGTCACTGAAAAACACGGAATTTCAATCCTTAACGAGTAAAAATATACCATTATCACTTGGTGGCGATGTCTGGATGATCGTCGGAGTTGTTGGTTGAACTGGCTGGAGACACTCCTTATACACAATCAAACCAGCGAACCCAAGGCCAGCCACCTGATGACACGGAATTCGATTCCCACTCAAGATCAACTTCTTCAGCTTGAGAAACATGATTGAGAGCGGGTAAGTGGGGGCAGACTTAATTCGGTTGTCAGACACATCAAGGATTAGGATGTTGGGATAGATGTCATTCTTCACAAACGGCCAGTCATCGTGCTTGCCATGCGAACAATCCATACGACCTGGTGCATCTAGCGGATCGCACGCACACGCCTCATCACAGTCTTTCTCAACGAAACAGCAGGCAAAACAGACGGCAAAGAGCAGCAGAATGAACTTCATCTTCGCATCTTCGCTACTGCAAGAACACAACAGATTGGTAAAGCGGCAAATATTTTGTTTCGAATTCAAAATTTATTCATGAGGGTATTTTATTCTCAATATGAAGAAATCAGTCTGTGCGAAATTCGTTACACGTAGAGCGTTTAAATAGGTTCGAGTTGCAGGCCGAACGTAAACAAAACCATTCTTTGCGCAGCCTTAATAAACCTAATCTAATCGCGTCAATTTCATCAGGTTTAGAAAAGAAAATCTGTTGCGTTCGAAGTCTGGACCATCGGATCCCTACCATCCTTAACCCCTAACTTTATTTGCGTTACTGACGCTCGTGTGTCTATGACGTCATGATTGTTCCCAGAAGACTGAGTTATCAGTTCGGGTGCTCGCAGCTTACGATGGGGACTTGAATAATATCATAAAACAGCAAGAAAACAACAAAGAACATGAAAAAACCAAACAAAACCACACACCACACACAACTGAGCGCACTTGCGTTCGTTCAAAGTTTCACCTAACGCGACCCACCAAATGGTGTTTAGCGCTTTTCAAAGGTAGGTTTTGTCGAAGGGAATGAGGGCAGGAGCAAAGCTGGTGGGAATCTCACGGTAAAACTTCCTGAAAAATTTTCCGAGAACTGTGTGAAGCGACTGGTGAAACGGCGTTTGAGATCAGCTGCCATATGGGCGTTACTGGCCCCGCTTTGCTAGTGCTCACTTTGTTTTGGGTTTTTGCATCTGCATGAGACTTTTGTAATTTTTGATTTCTTCGCTGACCTGATCGCTATTTTTTTGAGGTTATTAAATTGGATGTGATTTGAAAATTATCCTGTTGTGAAACGAGGAAAATATTCGCCTCATGTCATCGTAAAGAAGCTTCAACAACGTTGGCTTTGTTGACAGATTTATACCGGACCAAAGGAATCACCTCGATATTTTCCGGAATTGATCTGAGGATATCCAAGATAGCATTCGTTTATTATTTGTGAAATTACTCATCGGTATTTTTTTGCTTCAGCCAGAAATATGAAATGAAAACGCTGATGCAAGCTTGGTCGTCTGACATGGAGCAGCTTTTTAGTTCACCGGAAATGATTCTTGACAATCTCGATTGTACTCGTGAGGAATACATCGACCTTATTTGCGATGAAGAAAAGGGGATTGAACTGCACAGTTTTACTTGATCGATATTGTTTGTGTGGTTTCCAGGTTTGTTGGGTATCCCCATCGAAAATGGAAGGATCGAGGCGCTTCATGGTTTATTTCAATCGCTCCGGTATTGATTATATTGATGATTGCCAGTTTTGTCTGCTTTCGCTTCAGTTAACTTTAGTTAACAGCAGATTTTGGTACTGGTTCAGTTGGATATGGATAGTGTGCAGCAGTGGAAACAGAAATCTTCTGGATTTGCTAGGATGGGAATTGAAGGCAGCTCGCGATCCAGCCTGGCATCAAAAGATCAAAAAGACCCCGAAACTCAGATGGGGATCGCTCCCCAATCAGTGAATTGAATTGTTCAAATTAGTAAGTTGAATTGTTGAGCTAAATTCTCTAAATTCTCTCGGTTTTGCTCGTTCTAAATTTGCCTTACATTCTCTTAGAAACTGATTGATATCGCGTTCAGGATTGTTTGGGAAATTTATTCTGAATCATTTCTCAGCTCATGCGGATCGCCTAATAGAGAATTTGCACTGTCGATAAGTCATGAAAGACGCAGCGAAAAGGAAGCCAGTTCTTATTCGTTTGAAAATACAGGAATAAGAAGGGAGCACCGAGCCATTGAGAAAGAATATGACGCAGTGGATATTTCAGATTTTAAGATATATATCGCTCTTCCGTTTCAAGATTGTCATTCTAAACCAGAGTTTTTATTTCAATGAATTCGGTTTGGGATTTCATGAATTTTCATTCTAAGCGTACCATAGGAGTTTGATTTAAATCATTTTATTTGAAGGGGTCGGGCCCCCAGCTTCCGGTTTCCGGAACCTGGGACGCTTCTGGAATTCCAGAATCCGTTCCAGATCTGCATTTCTCGACTGCTGTAGTCTAACACCACAATCAATGCCAACAATCACGTTGGTCGTCGACACCTCGTTCACCTTTAAACTAGTGACCGTAGGTAAAGAGAATTGCATCCAATATGTTTTGCATCTACTTCTCTGGGTGTGCTCTCTTGTATCATTCTGGTAAATAACGAGCCATTGTCTGCCATTCTCGACACCGGTGCTGGTATCTCCCTTGTGAATGCATCATTTCCACCGACATTTAAGATTCCTGTTTATCCATGGGCTAGGCCCATTATTCAGTTGACCGACGGTCGATCACAACCGATCGATCAAGCATGCCTGATTATTGTTTGTATTCCTGGTTCAAAAAGTCAAGAAGTGTGCAGCATTGTTTCCGGCTCGCCCAAGCCAATAAGGCTTGGAAATTCTTACCTCTCCCGTACTCCTTTTCTGCCAGATTGCTCCCACTTCGAACTCAATAATCCTTACCGACCTGATGAAGAACGGATACGAATACAATTGTTCAGCGGAAATAGGATTCCTGTACTCCACCCTCGACTGCAATCGTCTATTGATTTCGCAATGGCTTTGGGAGCAGGTGTGCACGACTTTGACTCTCCAGTTGTTGAAGAATCCACAGATCGGGAAAGCCTGATCAGCGATCCTGATACTGATCCTGCAGCAAGAACCAGCTCGTCGAGTAGGGGCCTCACTCGACTCGATGCTGACGTAGTTCCTGAGAGGATTTCTGTTGTACCAGATGAAGTTCTTGGCTAAGAATCATGTGACCCTTGCGGTCAAACGTCCATCTCGAATTTACTTCCTTCCGTTACAGATGTTCCGAATTTCTCCGTAATCACCTTTCCGAAATCTCTTCTCGAAGATGATGACAATCCTGTTTTCGTCTCGATTCGAGAAGCTATCGCTCCGACAACCGATGGAGGGTTCGTGGGTCAACTTGTTCTGGGCAGAGAGATGAATCCCGCACAGAAAGAGAAATGACCACACTTCTTCTAAAATACAAAATGTAATTTGTAGTGACGTTATAGAACAAAACCGTTCACTTTAGCAACCTAGGTATCATTTCTTGAGTGCTCACTGCACCAACTAGTCACGTGAGCATTATCATGGCCAAATGAGCCGATTGAGTAAGTTGCCAACATTCATTGACTTTCCGTTTGTTGGATACAGTGGCTCTAGTCCTGAATTGTGCAATCTCCGCGGCTGAGTGGAACAATGCGGACATGAACGATTGTTGGATACACTTTTGAAACAACAGATAAAGTCATACAAATGCCCGTTGACACACACCTCGCACACTTCTACTTTCAATAACTTCGGTGTCAGGCAGCAGATGTAGATGCAAATATGACAGAACAGGATTCATGGTCACGGCAAAGCTCATTGGTTGTGAGTTGTGGCTTTTAGCCGCAGATCCACGTTTGATCTTCTTGGAATATTTCACACCGCAAACGTCACAAAACTTTGAGAAGTTACCGATCAATAGAACGTTGACCCACTGAGTCCGCTGCTTCCCAGTTTATGCAGTGGATTCGTCGGTTTTCCAGTCAACACCGGCTGGACCCTCGTTCAATCTCTGCCTGTCAACTACACGTGGTTCAGTCGCTGAAGTGATATCCGGCAAAGAGGCTCTCTGAATTGACAAGAATTTGACTCAGCGCGGGGCAACTCTGGTTCTTGAACGGTGGCAAAACATTGATCCCCACAGTGCGGGTGATTTATGTTTCAACGGGCATTTTGGTAGTTGCTTCTTGCGCTTAACTGGTGGCAGTGGCTAGTTGAAGCTTCATCGCCACGTGCTGTGATGGTAACTGATCAGTGATTGTTATTTGGTCCTTTTTCCGGTTTTGCCGCTGTAGTTCCTTGGAGGCCTCACTGTTAAGCAACCCGAGATCATTAGTAATGGCTGGTAGCTTTTCTGTTTCTCACGCTCTTTGGCCGTTACGCTGTCCGGCCGGGGGCAGTGTGCCAAAGCAGATCCGGCGTGTTGATGGGCAAACAAGGATGGTCCAGCAAAGGAGTATGAAGAGTCTGTTCATTTCACTCCGGTTGCACTCATGAAAAGTCAAAACATGAGGTGTTTGCCCAGGCAGGCAAGTAGTTTGGATGAAATGGAACATAACCATGGTGGACTGATTTGCTGGTCGAAACGATCCAGGACCTTGGAATAACAAAGAAGTTTCTCACGCTAAGGCATTTCATTACTGTTTCACTGCTACCATTCAGTTCAGCCAGAAGATTCTCCATAAGTTTCTGCTGTTCATCGAACATGACAACTGTAACGAGAGAATGAATTGTGAGCGATAAATATCGATTCTATGTTACCAGTAGAGTCGGCCAGCTCTATATCGACATGTGAATTCATTTTCTTGTTGACGGCGAATGTTTCCAGGATGCAGACTCGTTTCTCTTTCGGTGCGTCTTAATCTTCAAGGAAGAAAAAATTAATATCCCAGTGCGTCAGTTTGCGAAATCACTGAGCTAACTTCTGGTTTTGGCTGGTGCTCTTGAGATTCTGTTCTTCGGCAGCTTGCAATGTAGAACATTCCATGAGCAAATTATCGACTGGAGTTGAGTGTTTCCGATCGATAAAAAAAACTTTCTCCTCGTCAGTTTCACAACCGTCAAACTCACTGCCAGACAGGATGGCCATATCGATTATACGGATTCTTCCCTGAATGTGGTTATTCATCACATCAAGTCTATTCACTTTGTATGAATTGACAACCAGATATTTGTGGTACTGTATAACAGCGATTCGGTGGTGAGGCACGCGAAGAAAATTATCTTGCATCTAAATGAACGTTTCACTTCGGGATTCAAGTTGGCCCTGGCACCGTAAAATCCTGGTTGATCAAACGGATTGTCGATCAAGTAAAAAGACATGTCTCGGAGAAGAGACTGTAAGTATATGCGCCGCAATACAAGTTCGGCGTTTTGCTAGCAGCATACACCAGCACTGCGGCCGCAAATACAGGAGGAACAACATTTCATGACTCATTCAAGTTTTAACGAAAACGCAGGTATGTCCCAGCCAACAACAAGCGACTTCAGAACCTCCGGAGAAAAATTGAAAACGCAATTATGATCATCATCGACGAAGTGTCGATGCTTCCTCGAACACTGTTCGAAAACATTAAAAAGAGACTGAGCGAAAAATGGGAACAGCTGAAAGTACTATTCGATTGAATTCTGTTACGTTTCATGGGCGATTACTCTTAACTGAAGCCGGCACGAAATTCTTCCATCTTCGATTGCCTCAATACTCCCATCAACCTGTGGCAGAAACTGCTCCAGCCACATTTTCTTGATGTAAATCTGAAACAAGCAGATGGTCCAAGATTTTTTGGATTACTTGAACCTTGAGGCTGGGCGTAGTACTTGATGAATTTGACCAAGCATTGCGTTCACGTTGCCTCGATCCAACAGGGCACCCGACAAGATGGAAACCGGTTTGGGGGGAATATTCCGTGGTCTGATGCAAGTGACTCCAAATCTTTGTGACCAACGCCCAAGTTCAACGTCTCAATATTGGAGTCTTGTAAGCAATTTCCGCTATTTATTACTTCAGAGCCCAAGATTCTTAAGATCACTCCAGTACTTCTTGCTACAGTCAGGTCTGTTCATGAGAAGAGAATTCAAGCGTCCCTAAAAAGGAATGACACCAGAAGACTTGTGCAGGATCTTCTGCTCAATATTGGCTGTAATATAATGATCACCTAGAATTTGGATACTGACTCTGGACTAGTCAACGGTACGCGTGGAACAGTGACCCGAATGATATGTTCAATTTCAGCTGATAAGGAATACAAAAATCACCCGGATGAGAAATTGAATCAAAAACCAGAACTGCAAAGCACAAGTGTGATCGATTTGCTGCCTCGAAATGGCTTCTCATGTAGACTACTACGAGCACTTGAGAGTGTGCTAATTTATTGGTATTCATTGCTGCCTTGCTTCACATCCCTCATTCCACTCACTAAAAAATGAACAGCTGAGCTGTACTTGCAGCTGACTCAACGATTACTAATGCAAAATGAATCAGTCTCAAAAACTGTAGTGTGAATGAAAAAAGATAACATCCGAGCAAAAAAGCAGATTCTGTAGTATCAGTTACAGCGCAACAGCCTCTTAGCACGCATTTTAGTGAAAGATTTATGAACCCGTTTACCTGAAGATCTAAAAATGATGTCCAGTTGAAGCTTTGACCAGAGCTCATCAAGGTTTTCTCCATTGTGTTTTTGCGAAAGTCACCCCAAAACAAGTAAAACACCAGAAAAAACAAAAAAGTGATGATCCGAATGTGATCGCATGATTATGAATATGGACTATCAAATTTATGCATTTATCAAATTTTGCATTCTTGATAAGAGAGAACGTTTCGGAAGTGCAAAATATCAGACCGAGGAGGAGGAATCTCTACTAGACTCAAAAGTTCAACCTCAGTCTTTCGAGCAATATTCATCGAGGGTCAAAGATTGCAGATGAGGTGCGAAGAGCTGGAGGAAACCTTTCCGAACCGACGAGGTTTGTGTCTTGTAACTTAAATAGTGTAGGGGATGGAGCAGAGAACCGTCAGTTGCGTTCGGATGTTCATGCGTCAGGTGATCTGCCCTGGCTTACCGAACCAGGTAACCATGATGTTTATAGATCCAATCAACAATGACGACGTGTTAATGAAAGGTCAGGGTTACTTGATTTCTTTCAAATCTAATGATTGACCACAAAAATTGGTGCTGGAGTTGCCTCAACGACGTCAGAATGGTGGGCCAACAAGTGTAAGCTCAGACCAGCTGTCCACCTGCTCCAAGTCCACATCATCGGGATATTTATCAAAATAGAATATTATTTGATTCCACTGTTCACGTGTCGATTTAAGAATCAGTGTTCATCTGCGTTTAAACTATGAGGAAATTCGTACAAGCTTTTACTTCATTTTTCGGATTTTGCCAGATCGGCGCAAAAAATTTTCAGTAGTAGTGTCGTCAGCATATTCATTTGTTTGTTCCTTCGATTTCTTCAGGAATTTCTGGTTCTTCCTCATTATGGTCAGATTCTGTTCCTCCGTCGAATTTTTCACTTCTGGAATTCTTGGGGATTTCGCTTTTTTTCAGAAATTCATTTTTGTTCTTTTTTTCATGTTGAATTCTGCTCTGTCTTGTTTTTCCTCCTCATGTGGGTTCCTTGCTTCTGTCCTGTTCGTCGTATTTTTCCTGACTGACTTTCCACCTTTCCTGAAAGTTTTTCATTCAGCGGCAGTGGAAAATCTCGATTATTTCCTTTCCGCACAGGGCTTGGCATTTGTAATTGACTTCGTTCATTTTTTCTAATACTACGAATGAGCCGAATCATCTGTGGTTCAATTTGTTTGTAGTTTTTTTGCTTGGTGTGGATTACCACTAGAGAGCCTTTCCGAAAATCTATGTTTTTGTTGTTTTCGTCATATTTTCCCGCTGCTGCTTCAACTGAATTCTCGGTTCAGGATCTGGCTGTTTCTCTGGCCGATTCCATCCAATTCACCAGGTCGATGGCGTAGCCCCTAAAATTATATGTTCTTCGTCTGAGTCCCGGTAAGTTCCGATACTGTGTTCTATCGAGAATACAGGTCTGCGTCAATGCATTCAAAGAAAAGGTGTGACCCTTGTGGTCTCCTGAACAGCAGTATTGATTGAAAATGCAATGAGCTGGATCGAATCCGGCCATTCTTTTTAGTGCTGAGAATCGTACATGGCTTGCCTGTTAGTGATCGTGAAAATCATATGCTCTACTAGTCCTTGACTTTGCGGTGCATAAGCGGACGACATTTTATGTTCGGTTCCCAGAAGCCGAAATATTTTCTTCATAAACTGGCTAACAAACGCTGACCCTCGGTAGCTTTGAAAAAATCTAGGTGCGCCAAACATGCATAAAACTTGTTCTACAAAGAATTTTGTCATTTTTCCGGCGGATTCGTTAGTCACTGCCCGCACTTCCACCCATTTTGTAACAGATTCTACTGCGACGATCAAAAGATATTTTGGGCAGTTTGACCTTTTGAAAGGCCCAAGAGAATCAAAAACCCATCTTTCTCCGACCACTGTGGGAACCATTGGTGTGAGTAACCCCAATGCTTTTCCTATCCTCCTTTCATATGTTTGACAATCCAAACATGTCTCAACGTATAATTTACAGTCTCGCTCATGTTTTTTTTCAGTAGAAAAGTTCCTTTAGTTTACAGTATGTTTTTAGAAACCCGAAATGTCCTCGCTGAATCGCACAATCGTGAAATACATATATAATTTCCTCTTCGAGTTTTTCTGGCACCACCACAACTTTTTTCAGATCTGAATCTGTTTTAACCCTAAAGATGATCCCATTTTCAATGAGTTAGTTTCTTGCTACGGGTATCAGAGCTCTCGAGATCTGCTCTCTACGGGTATCAGAGCTCTCGAGATCTGCTCTTACATCGGAACAAAACGAGTGTTGTTTGATATGTTGTTTACTGGCACAACGTCAATTTTCTTGCCGATTTTGCTGTTGGAGTCTGCGTGTGGCAGGCGGCTTAGGGTATTTGGAACCTTATTCGAGCTCCCGGGATTATTTCTGATCTCGTAATCATATCCAGCTAGTTTCAGGCTCCAGCTAAATGTCTCCCTGTTTCGTTTTTGACACTAAATAACCACAGTAATGCACGATTGCCGGTGACAACCTAAAATGCCATTATGCTAAGTAGGGTCTGATCTTTTCGACACCGAAAACCACGGCAGGACACTCTGATTCGGCTGTAAAAAACGATTCTCTGCTTTAGATAGTTTTCTTGACGCAAATGTTATTTGTCTCTCTCCACCATCCTTAATATTTATCGAGCATGCGCCAGTACCGATGTTTGAAGCGTCGGTATGTAGTTCGATTGGTCAGGATGGGTCGAAATGGTATAGACAGACATCTTCCAAAATTGATTGATTTACTTTCTCGAATGCTTTTCTTTGTTCTTCCCCCAATATAAACGGTACGGTGGTTTTTGTGATATCGGAGATAAGAGCTGTTAAGTCCGAATAGTTCTTAAAGTAGGATCTCCAGTATCTGAATCCTCCTAGCATCAGACGCACCTCTTTGATGTTTTTCAGTTGACCCCATTCAACTAAAGCGGCCACTTTCTCGGGATTTGGCCTCCTAACGTGTTCAGGAATAATGTATCCCAAGAACTTTATTTCGCTCGCAAACAATTTGCATCTTGATAAAGATAATGCGAACTCAGCGCGTTTAATTCGTTCTAGAACCTCGTCAGTTCTACGTAGGAGTTGTTCGAAACTATCTCCCATTATCAAGATATCATCAATATGATTTAGTGTAGTCACCATTTCAGGCCGGCTAGACTAGAATCCATCGCTCTTTGAAAAACAGGCGCTGAATTACATAACCCCGGGGGTGACCTCACAAAATGATGAAGACCTGAGTCAGTTTCGAATGCGGTCTTATCACGAGTTTCTTCACTGAGCATGATTTGAAAGACGATTTTCATATCTAGTATTGTGCACAGTTTTTCCACTCAACATGCTCAAGCATGCCTCAAGGCTGAGTAAGGGGCACTTGTCTTTGACAGTTTTTCCATTGAGAGCTCGAATCTGGAATAAAACTGTTCCGATCACCTTTTGTGACTGAGATGATGGGGATGCACCAAACCGAAAACGATGGTTCTATGACCTGCAATTTTAATGACCTTTGGACCTGTTCCTCGATAAGTTCTGATTGTCTCATTGAGCTCCTATAAGGTGGAATGTGTACTGGCTTCTCGTCGACTGTATGGATGACTTGTTCAGTCATTGTGGTACAACATATTCTTTCCCCTGGTTTTGGGAATAGTCTCTGGTATTTCAGTATGAGTTCATTGAGCTGGGTTCTTTGCTCGTTTGTAAATTCTATCCTCACTTTGATTGTTGATAGATCGAACGCTTCTTCACTAACGTGAATGAGTACATCGTTAATTTTTCCATCATATTCTTCCAGGACGTCTTTAAGATTACTTTTTTATTTGAGTAAAGCGACGTGTTTATCTGGGATTTCTTCGATTTCTTTGTAGCTTTCGGTCATTTGCAGTCGCTTACTATCCTTTGCATGATTCCGGTTCTCGTTACACGCAGTGGTGTGTGCGACCTGCTCGCTCTCTTTTGGGATGCCGGGTCCATATTGGCTCTTGAATGTGTTTTCAAATTTCACTGGTTTCAGACAATTTCGACAGGGCCCTTCATCAAGATAGTAGAGCATGTATCGTCCCCAGTCCATAACTTATCTCAGTTTATCAAAAACGTCGTTGTCCGATAACAGGTTGTCTCAAAATTTCACAGTCTATGACAGCTGCATGGACAAACGCAATTCTCCCTGCTACTTCGACTGTGATTTCGCAAGCATGTGTTGTGGCTTTACCTTCGTCAAAAAATTTCAGTGTTAGCCCTTTCCAAGCAACGAATGGGAAACCTCTCTACAGCGTATGATTTTTTCAGAATTGTAGGGCCTTCTCCAGACTCGAGCACAATTCTTGTTGATACTCTCTGCACCTTTTGGGTCGTAGTTTATATCGGGTGACTTGTTTTCCTTCTGCATTGTGATCATGTAAACCGGCATTGTTTCTTCGTTTCGAACATCGTCACTTGATTCGTTACTATATGGATACATCTCATTGCCGCAGTCATTCACCGCAGGCTCCGCTACGTCTCGGTCATCGAGTGTGACTTGTAATCATAGCAGTGTGACCTTTCATCGCGCGTGTTTGTCCATAATTGGGAAAGTTTCCGGTTTCTATGCCAACTGCAAGTTGTACCGGAGTACAACTGGCGTTTTATCTTTTTTCTAGCCCCAATTTTATTTTATCTCTGTCCCGATTTGTCGCAATATGGGGTCCCGAACCCAATCCACTCCGTTGGCAGATTCCAAGTCCTCATCTGTTCCCCACAAAAATGTCAGTTCATCCGTCAGATCTCCCGTTGGACCGACACCATCAAAACTCGCTTCATCAACCGCTGGTAGCAAGGACCCGGACGCCATTCTAAATCTGGTAGGTGTTGAACGCGTAATTACCGATTTGAAACTGATTTTGAAATTCGGCCCGAAAACCAAACAGCTCGATTGTGTTGTGGAATATCTGAACGATCTCGAAGCTAAGTTGCGTACTCAGACCGTGATTGCCAGACTTGAAGAACAAAATTGTCTTTTTTGTGAGCAGCGAACTGAACAAAAATTCACCTACGCCAATATTGTCAAAAAGACCCTTCCGGCTCAAAATGTCACTAAAATTCGAACTCGAAACGATCTGACTTCCACCATCAGAAGTAACAATCCCGATTTGCTGAATAATGTCTTGGAACCGAAAACAAAGTCTGATTTGATAGAGATAATATGTAATACGGTCGACAGAAGCAATTTCTCTGCTCCGGAATCCAACGATATTCAGGGTGGCTTTGCCTTAAGTTTTCAGACTGAGCAAGAACTTGAAGCCGGCAGAGAGGCTCTTGAGAAGGTCAAAGATACGTTCAATATCTCCTTGAGCTCTGTCGAGAAACGACACCCTCGCATGATAATCAGAAAAGTTTCGAAGAAAATGGGCGAAGAGCAGGTATCTAAGTTTCTTTCAGAAGAAAATGTTCGGTTGAATTCTGACATCAAAATCATCAAATTTTTGAAGAACACTAAAGATGAACTGCGTTTCAGTTCCTGTGTCGTGGAAATTTCAGCAGAAAGTCGCGACAAATGTTCGCGGGAGGGTGGATTATCTTTTGGTTGGCAGAAATTGCCAATTTTTGATCATGAATATGTAATTCAATGTTATAATTGTTGCGGCTTTGAAAATCTCAGTTCTGGTTGCCGCAATAAATCCGTCTGCATGAAATGCGCTGGTTCCCATGACTCTCGTCAATGTCCGGGATCTGACTCTCAGAAATGCTGTAACTGCCTCAAACACAAATTGGATGATGCAACATCACATTCGGAATTTGAATTGTTCAAATGTACTTTCGCGAAAAACATCCGTGAACAGCGGCTCAATTCAAAAAACGGGCAGAGGGCGCAAGGGAGAACAATCGGTTTTTGATTGCGCCCTTTCACTCGAAAGCAAGAAAAGGAACCGGACACTCTCGAGGCTGTGATAATGAGCTATCTATTGTCTCTTTCAACGTTAATGAGCTGCTAACCTCCTTGTCCAAGTTTTCACTCGAAATGACTTCTCTTATCAGAAGTAACGACATCACTATTTTCATTGAGAGCAAAAGTCGAAAAAACTCAGTTTTCCCAGAAATTGATCGGTTTCTTACTCTTAACAAGTCCAAGATCTCAGACAGCGGTGGTGGAATTACAACTTACCACAAATCAGTTTTTATTGCAAATCCCGTAATTGCAAAAAACGAAAACATTTTTCCTGTTCAGTTTAATTTAGAGGGCTCAAATTATAACATCGTCGCTGTTTATTTTACTCCGACTAATTCTTCCCTCAAAGTTGGCGATGACTATTTTTTTGCAGATTTGGAACAAGCTTGTAGTTACACCAACGGGACTCTTCTTTGCGGAGACTTCAATACCAGAACCGGCAATTTGTCCATTGAAAAACTGACTATCGAACAATCTGCCACTATTTGCGGTTCGGTTGACCTTCTGCAGTACAGCCATGTAGATGAATTCGTTAACCCTTGGGGGTAAAACTTTACTGAGTTTTGTTCTGTGTTCAATTTAGCCATTGTGAATGGACTGTGCCTTCCTGAACATACTTTTCCAAGCTCGTTTACGTTTTTAAAATACAATGGCCACTCCGTCGCTGATTATTTCGTGTGTAATCAGACAGAAATATCACAGGTATCCCGTTTCGCTGTGCTCAAAAATTCTGATTTTATTTCTGATCATTTACCTCTTCAGTTCGTATTTTAAGTGCAAACATCTTCAAAAAGCGAACCATCAACCTTTCAAAACCGCAAAAAGAAAAGATTTTTGATCGAGACTGACACAGTGAATCTCATCATGGATGAAATTTGCGCTTCTGAATTCTGACTTCCTCGATAAAACGAACGAGGATAAACTGCTCGCATTCGATCAATTGAACTCGGTTCTGAAAAAACATTCGAAATCTCCTACACTTGCATTGATAAATTCCGATATTGATGATAGTGAACTGAATGGACTTTTCTAAAACAAGAATCTTGCATATTCTAATCTGTTCAGAACTAACAGAGCCAATCCCAATTATACGTTTTTATTGCATGATTTTCGCGAAAGCCGACACAAATTTTAAATTGCTCTTGTGTCTCATAATAACCTCAACCGTGCAGAGCTCTGGAAAAAAATTATGCGACTCGAATCCAGAGCAGACATGTGCGCGTTCCGGAGTAACGCGTGCGCGTTACCGCGTTATTTTCGCGTTACCGCGTTCCAGTGGAATTCGAATGGAACGCGAATTGGATCCTGGAACGCAACGCGGAACGCAACGCGATTTCAGCTTGGAACGCAATTCGGAAATCACGAATTCCAGAATCCAGTTTTTTCCAGATTCCGTGCAATAAATCTGGATTGTAGTATATTAACCACTCTGTGAAGCTTTTTGCCACCCTCTTCCAACAATTTACCCCCAGAAGCCGCTTCGCTAAGCGAATCGAAACAAGATTTGCCGCTTTCCGCTTTGTTTTTAGAAGCGGAGCGGGATTATCACCTTTTAAAATTTACCGATTCCACCACCGGTCTCGTTTCATATGTTCAGGATTTAATTCCTGCGTTTTTGAAAAACAGTGATTGTAGTGAGGGAAGGATTATTTTTGGCTTCTTATTTGTGTTTAAAAAATTGGAGAACGCGGATAACGCGAATTCGCTAGCTTCAGTTTTGTGGTAACGCGAATTCGGAATTCGGTTGGAGGTTTTTCAAGTAACGCGGAACGTAACGCGCCCCATTTTCCTGGAATTGCACATGTCTGGTTGAGGTACTCCGAAAATTATTCGCCAATATCTGTGATTGGGTATATGCAGCAATCACATCACCAAGTTCCTGCAGCAATAATTCAGCTCAAGCTACCTTAATCCGTCAAGCAATTCGCTACCTTCAAAAACCCAACTTCTTCTGCTTTTTCCGGTGTTTCCAGAGTGCTCTAGATTAAACATTTCAAGTGTTCCTCAAGGCCCTTCCCAACTCGACTAGTTTGGCATCGAAACATCTTTCTGGAACTGTTTCTTATTCTTACAACTATAAGCCCCTTTCAAAAATACAGAAATGAATAAAGTAAAAAAAGAAGATGAATAAAGTAATTCATCTGTGAATAAATGATGAATAAAGACTAACGAATACAAATTCCAAACCAGGATAACAACTGACCTCATCGATGATCTTTCGCGTTTC